>CM040835.1:33468230-33478230 GCA_022828995.1 Vimba vimba
TCATTTTGTACGGCTGCATTTTCAACACTTTCCCCAGTGGCAATAAAACAGTTTCCTTGTCCAAATTAAATGACTTATTAAAGTTCCACTCACCAACAACATGAAACCATCAAGCATTAATTGACTAAAAGCAATGCATTTAAAACTGCTTTTGTTCAAAATTCTTAATCAAAAGCTTTACATTTTCAATCAATTACTACCCTTCAAAGTCAGTCTCTCAATATAAATAATAAGGAATCTTAATGGATGACTCCCTCTCTTTTGCGCCTCTTTTTCAGCAACTGGTGAAGAAATTAAAGTTGAAATTGGGCTTTTATTGTACAAGTCCTTCCTTTTTTTGAGACTCATTTTACATCTGTGCTGGATTGTGGTGTTATATATATCCAGGCAACTTCACAATGTTTATCGTGATGCATTAAGGTTTATTGCAAACTTTTAAAGCTCTTGCACATTGCATGCTGAGGTTGGACGTTCTGCTTGGTCCTCCCACTAAACCATTTGGCACATTTATATATATATAGAGAGTCTATTCTCAGTTTGCTTCCACCTTATTTGATTCAGAAAGTTTTAGGGGTTTATGGTCTTCGTCCTCAAGACGAACTTCTTTTAACTATCCCTAAAGTCCACACAGAACTGGGTAAAAAGGTGTTCGGGTATGTTCTGGAATTGATTATAACATCAATTACTTCTAAGGCTACATTCACATTGATTTTGATTTCACAGATTTTGTTGCTCATATGTGACTCAGATCAGTTTTTTTTTTTTTTTTCAGCACAAACCACATGGAATATGATATCTTTCAATTCTGATTTGTGCCACTTCCATATGTGGTCCGAAATCAGATACAGATACTGAAGTCTGAACAGTCATACCGGAATTCATGCGACTTACAAGAAAAACTCGAGAAAAATTCTTTTGCGCATGCCGGTCAGTTCAGGAGCGTTACCAGTTCACACTCGAATCTGATATTGGCCAGTTTTAAGGCTATGTTCACACTGACAGTCCAAATACGAATATCTGTGTAGGCCTATTCGATTGGAATCTGATTTAAATGATTGATTGTCCACACTGTCAAAGTATCGCTACTGTTCAGATCTGATTTGTGTGTCACGTGCTCTTTCATTTTCCAAATTATTTGCATTGGTTTCTTTGGCAATGACGTTGTGTTGCATATGGCAAAAACAACAACAACAACATGGAGGGGTTTTCAATAGGGATGTTTTCTTATTTACAACATGATAATATGTAGCCCTGCGCTGGACTACTGCTTCTTCTGAGGCAGCGGCAGACCCGGAGGAGGCTGGAAGAAGCGGATTTATTCCATGCCATCAGAATGAAACTGATTGAAATGCGATTTGCATTTTGAGAAACAAAGAACGGCACTTAAGTCATTCTTGAAAAAGGAAGATGTGTTCGTAGTTTTGCCGACCAGATAAACAAAAGTTTAATCTATCAACTAGCTCCGCTGTTGGGAAAACGCTCTGGGGTGCGTTTCCCGAAAGCATCGTTGGCCAACTATGGTCGCAAACGCACCCCTGGTTGGTTGTAGCCAGAGTGCGAATTAACCCACCATAATTGGGGGGTACTGCTCCTTCACTTCTTCTATGACCATCATGGTCCACTACCATATCAATCCCCACCGTGATCGCCAAGTGCAACATGTGTTGTGCAACATATACAAGGTCTAAACATGCGACATTGACAAACTGATAATCAGTAGGCTATAGAATATCTCATTGTTATTATATATCCAAAAGAGAACTGGTTTGATCAACTCCCCAAAGTTAGAAGTTAAGTGCACTGAAATACCATTCTAATACTAGTAAAAGTAATACCTTTACAAGAAGCCTATTGCCTATTTCAGGGTTTTTCCTGGCTTAAAATAAGGCGGAGGTGGTAAAATCCTAATAATGTAGGCAATTTTATTAATAAGATAATATAATGTTTATTTTTTTTGTAGATCATCATATAGCTAATGTGTTTCCCACATTATTTTGTTGGTGGAGCTTGGTATCTCTACGGGGGTCCGGGGGCATGCCCCCCCGGAAGAAAATTTTGTACATTTTAAAGATAAATTCATTAATCTGGTGCACTTTGAGTCCCCCAAATCCACTATTAAAAATAAATAATCCACCCGCAAACCGCCCATATTCTTTGATTAAGTTATCTGCATCTGATCATCATATTATTACAATTATTCAAATTCTCAGTGTTAAGCATGATAATATGTTACCACATATCACAATGAAGTAGGCTGATTTAAAATGAACATTTATTTAAAATTAAAGTTCTTCTTTTGGCAAAATTACATTTCCTTAATAGCCTAAACAAAGGCTTTACTTAAATTGTTTCATTACATCACTGTTTGAAAACACTCCTAACATTCTTAAATTTGATAAATATATTCAATTAAAATAATTAGACAACATAGGCTGTTACCAATAAAATTAAATAATTTTCATTGAAAAATTATAACTGTATTAAATTAATTATTCTAAATATTTTTGAATATACAAATAAGGAATGTTGAAAAGAATGATACTTTATGAAACTAGCGTTTTGTCATTCAACGTTGACACTTGCTTGAGAAGTTGAAGTCGTTCTCTATCTCCGTCAAGAGTATAGAGTACGCCTCCGGTTCCGGCGAGTCTGCCCTTCAGGAGGTAGTTCTCCCCGCCGGCCTTCGAGCACTGCATGCCGATGAGTGTCTGTGTCGCGACCACCGCGAACGAGCTAACACAGTCATCAGCGCGCGAGACGCCTGGATATAACCTGCGCGAGGCTTTTATACTCTTTGTCTCCGTTGCTTCTAGCGCCACAGTGGTTAAAAATGGTACGGTCAACAATAGGGGTGTCTGAAATCGCTTTACATTAAAATGTTCCTACTGTGAAAATAGGAGTTGACTTGTATTGTAACTGTAATTATATTTTTTCACAATATCATAAAAATTATCTGACCCCCCCAAACCTGATATTTCTGTCCCTTTGGGGGGTACTAGGTCTTCATTAGGGGGTATAGTACCCCCCAGTACCCCCTGTAATTCGAACTATGGTTGTAGCGCTGTCCTATTGCGTGCAGAGGGAATTTGAAAGACAACAGTTTATCCCGCCCCTCGGATTGAGCTCGTATTGTCAGGCTAAACCACTATGAATGTAGCTCAAATCGGGTATGTAGCCTATCTTTTTTGCCGTTCACACTTGCTAAATTTGATCGGATTCCAAACGGATATGCACAAAAATCTAATTTGGACTGACAGTCTGAATGAGGCTTCAAAGATAATGTGAACAGCCAAGCAAAAAAAAAAATCAGAGCTATAAATCAGAATTGAGCATTAAGGCTTGCAGTGTGAACGTAGCTTAGAGAGCTGGTCTCTCCAAATTAAATTAATTAATTTAATTTGCTTTATCTAATTGCAAATGTTACGACTGATAATTACTACCGCTGTTTGAGATGTTAAATTAGCTTCTTTTTTTTGTATGTTGTGTTTTATTTTGTAACAGTATGATCTAATTTTGTGCATTGTTGTAGAATATGTACATTTACAGTTTTACACACAAAAAAAGTTTTATAATGAGTTACAGGTTTACGAATCAAGATTAATTTCATGCAAAATCAGGACTGTAAATGTTTATCCACCTATCGTTCAAAGCTGTTTTCTACGAATGTGCAAGATTTATTAGCCACTAGGTTAAAAAAAGGAGAATAAAGAAGTGCAGTAAACTGTAAAACAAACCAATGTGTTTATAATTCCGACAGTACATACATTTATAACATAAATAATCGATAAGAAATACCAGTTTGCGATATCGAGCAGCCGGAAGCGACACCGGAAGCCTCGCACAAAAATGCCCTCATTTACGTTAAAAATAAGGTGGATAGAAAGAGACATGGCATCAGAAACACATCAGTATCTGGTTGGTACATGTGTACATGAGGATTTGAGAGCCCTTTACCCCCTCACCCCAAACGCCCTCCTCCAGCTCACGGATCACTCGTACCCCTATTAATTGGCTGTCAAAATTGTGCCGAATTAACGGATTAATGACCCCAGTTTGTGAATCTTGAAGTTGTGGATGGAGATGAGGTAAACCCCCGCCCATGCCAGCCCACAACACCCACCCCTCCTTTACTTCCTCGTGCAATATCGCCACAAATCTGTATCCAGGACATTTGAGGGGATTGTGTTTCATTAGTTTGATTTGAGCGGACAGCACTAAGCTGCTGTGGGGCTCTGCGCTGACAGCTAATTACAGGAATCTGCCTCGTCTACTGATAGAGAACAATGGGCTGAGATGAGCCTCCGCCAGCCAGGGGGGAATGACTGCATGGATCTTTATACATTTAATCTACATCTGAATATGTGAAAAATAGTCAAATGCACCGTGTGCATACGGTAACGCACCTGTTTGTGAGGGAAAAGGCGGTTAAGCAAAGTCTTTTTCAAGACAACATGTCAATTACGCAGCTCTCTCTAAACGTTCAACCTAAAAGCAAACAGAACTCCTCCACCGCCAGCAAAACCATTAAATGGTTTTAGTGCAAATTCTATGGACTGTGCAATGACTAAGCAGGCAGTAAAAATTTTTTAGTGATGCACGAGTAGGCTACATCGACGTTTAAAAGAGCGGGCCGGGTCCGTGAACGGAGAGGAGTGCAGTAGGCCTAGTCCTGTCAAGCACGCAAATCTCGTGCCCATAACCTGGAGATATTCCCCTTGAGCAGCTTCAGCATCCTGGGCCGTCCTCGTCCTCGTCTTCAGATAATCAACATTAAAACATGCCGCTCCATTCATGTGGACGCTTTCCCCCTTAAAAGAAAATTAAATAGATTAGCGCAAACGTCAGTAAATCAAACGACACATTACGCTCGCTACATTTGAAGCGGCCAGCGCGCGCATGTCAAAACAATCCAATTAGCTGTGTTTCTGGCCTTGGCATATTCTTTTGTTATGTTTTCCATTTTTTGTTCTTCTTTTTTAGAAAAAAAAAAAAAAAACTTGCTCTGTGAAATATTTGCTAGCCGATTGCACCACAGCGCTGCGCTGTCACACGGCATGCAACAATGTTAATCCTACAAGCTGTCCCAAACTCCTACGTTTTTGACACACTTTTGCCAAGTTTTTTGTCTCCGGCTCCCAGGTAGCGGAGAGAGGCTGATGTCTGAGCTGCCATCTTTCCTCCTGACATGTTGTCAGTGAGCGGCGAGAGAAAAAAAAAAACCTTTCGTGAGATGGAGACATTTCAACATTTCTTAACTGCTGTGCGACCAAAAGCTCAGGTCAGTCCTCCTCCTCATCGTCTCCTGCCTTTTTGCGGTTTCATCATCAACTCTTGTGATTGAGGATCCGCTCGGCCCCCTCTCACGCCGCGGCTGTCGTTAATGTCACTCTGTGTCAGGGTGACTAAGCCGTGGCGACCGTGGTGACCCGTTTGGTCTGAGCAAAGGGTCTGCTAGTCTGTCGGCCACGGGGTCAGCGGTGCTGTGGCGATGTGTTTGAGTGACAGCTCGTGTGGGGGGATTGTTAGTGAGATTTTCCTGCATGGAGATGCCCTGTCATGGGTGGCATAGTGCCGGCCCCGCGGCGCCTTTGTTGGGACACTGGCTGACAGGTGAGCTGTACACGGGCTCCTTGGCCTCCTAATTGCAGCCCCTGGTCCTCCATTCTGTGGAGCGATAGGGTGGCAGAGGCCGACTCGTGTCCAGCTGCCCTTCCCTGTGCCGGGGATCGTAAGGTGACCACTGCACCTCCCTGGAGCCAAGTCTGGACGTGCAATGATAATATGACATGAGGACCAGACACAAACATGGCAGGTGAATTTGATGGGCAAACAAGGACTCGGACACGCATGAAAACGTGCATGCACGGAAATGCTGTGTACTTTGGCAGCTTCCTGTTGGCATGCATGCAAGCATAAATTTGTCACATATTCGAGTATCTATACACAATGCATGATAAAAAAAAAAAGCATTTAATTTGCATGCTTTGAAAACATGCATGCAAAAACATGCATGCATAGGAATGCTTGGCAGCTTTCTGTTGGCATGCAGAAATTCAACACATTTACTTTATGAGTATGAGCCTGAACAGAATATAAACAGCAAACTGTTTAATGCATGTCTGTACACAATGCATGAGTTTAATACACTAGACTTACACTAAGTGCCATTCATTTGCATGCACTGAAAATGTGCATGTGCAAATACATGCATGCATAGTAATATTGTGTTCTTTGGTAGATTTCTGGCATGCGTAAATTCAGCACGTTTAATTTATGAGTATGAGACTTACGGAATATTAACACAGCAAACCGTTTAATGCATATTTGTATACAATGCATGAGACTCATGCAAAATCATTTTAATTTGTATGCACTGAACACATGCATGCATACATGGAAATGGACGCAGCTTTCTGTTGGCATGCATGCATAAATTTGACACACATTTGCCTTATGAGTATGAGGCTGAACAGAATATAAAGACAGCAAACTGTTTAATATACAGTATGTCTGTATATACACAACAACGCATGAGTTTAATACACTAGATTCATACAAAGTGAATTCATTTACTCTCAAAGAAGCACTGATACCGTGTCTGTTCCAGATGTAAAACATGGGAGCAGGTAGATTTATGTTTTACTGTTTTAAACATGAAGAGACATATTTGTCAAAAGATACTATTAATGAATTCCCCAGTGTATTTTTGCATGTAAATGAATGTCATATGAATATGTATGTTTGTAGGGAAGCAATGAAATTACACTTTGAAGCAGAAGACAATAGAGGCAAAGAAACTTTATTTGTCTATTGCACAAGTAATGGTTTAGTGCTTTAAACTGCTTTTAATGCAAAAAATGACAGTGAATGTCAAAAGCATATTTAATCTGACTAGCTTTGAGTCTATCAAGATATTTATGGCATTTATGAAGCATTTGTCTTCATATTACAACTATACATAATCTAAAATCTACACTGAATATGTCTGCCGTTAGAGTTTTAGATGTGGCATTTTACACAAGATGCAGATCAGAAAAAAAATCGAATAAAAGGACAGTTGCATTGTAGTTTGTTTAAATATTGACTTTGATCAGAGTGGCATACTAACATACTAGTCTTATTTTTCTACATGATGAAACTGCAGATACAGTAGGCCTCAGCACAATGCGGTATTTGCAGTGCAATCAGAAAGACTTTATCAGACTGTCAAAATGTAAAATGCATTAATTTATAGACGATAACTAGATGCCACTCAAATGCAAAATGATAAGACAACAATACTCTGAAGGAAGGCAGTTTACAATGTGCAGTTTAGCCACTGAGAATGCATTGCCTAATTCACTTAATAACTACAAATAGTGAATGTTGTCATGCCAATTTAGAGGGAAATATCCCGGTGTGTGCGCATGTGTGTTACACAGGGTGCTGTTCCTGGCACTTGTCGGTGGCAGCTGTGCGGGGCTTTGGGCTGGTGCTGGATCCTGGATCCTGGGGGCAGAAGAGCCTGCAGTGATCTCAGAGACTCATGGGAGATCACGGAGCCACACGCGCACAGATCTCGAGCTGCACTGCCACCCAGATCCAAGATCGCTGTGCATGTAGGCCCATATTCAGAATCAGCACACGTTGCTCTGCGACGCGCGCGCGCGCACGCACACACACACACGCTGCGCTCGAGAGTTTTAATTAGGCAGCCTGGAAACACACACAGCGCTCGCCTCGCTCAGATTTACTCATATCTCGAACAGCCATTCAATCGCTCTCCGAGGGAAATGGCACGTGCGCCACCTCGGAAATATGAGGGAACACCGGTGTGAGTGTGTGTGTCCCGGGCTAGAGGAACGGACGGGCAGCAGCTCGAAGTGCGCTTTTAAAATGTTTTTTGCCGGGTGTTCAAACATCAGATGCATTCAGACCGATGATAGTGTCACCACACTGCCATCCAGCGGTAGCACAGACTCACAACTATTGAATATGATTTGGTGAGTATTCTTTTTTAATTAGCATATGCTTTACATAATATAATATGAGGCCCAATCAAAGCATAGCTGTCCCCTGTTCCATTCTGCATTATTCAGATAGTGAGGACGTTCACCGCTGGTGGTGACTTAAAGCACAATAACATGATGATTTTTGATTCAAATACATTTTGTTTAAAGGAACTTAGGCTATATGATGTGTGAATTACAGTAAAAACTGTTCACAGTGTATTAAAGGCACAATATTTAAGATTTTTAGATCTTCAAAAAAACACTAGTCAAGTGAAGTCACCTTTATTTATATAGCGCTTTTTACAATACAGATTGTTTCAAAGCAGCTTTACAGAGATAACAGGAAAATAATGCAAAAAAGTTTGTTTCGGCTGTACAGCAGATCTAGATGAAAATAGCGTCATAGTCCAGCTTAAGTAAAGTGATGGTTCATTTCTGTTGAAAAAAACAGCCGCTTTGGAGAAAACAGTGATGTCATCATCCAGCTCAGTTCATTTCTCATATAAAGGCGTCAATGCAGGCAGATCAATAATATTGTTGAATATTAAATGTCCCCAACTAAGCAAGCCAAAAGACAAAGGCAACAGTAGCAAGGAACCAAAACTCCATCAGTGACAGAATGTGAAGCTTCTCCTGCAAGCAGAACTAATTAATATGAAAACAACATAAAAATGGACATAACTGACCTCAAGTCAGAGTAAATGAACTGTGTTGCTTTGCGTTTAGTGTCTGAACCGCTGGCCCACTCTGAGTGTGGGAGATTGTGTGTGACCATCACAGTAATAGAGACTCAAGATTGACAGATTGCTCCCATGGTGGGCGTTAACGGCTGTGTATATGATGCATAGATGAGAGGGAGAAAGAGAAAAGCAGGAGGCAGGGAAGGAGCCATAGTGATTTTCGATAGGTCTCTCGTCCTGATCTTCGCATGGCCTGTGGCCTCTCTGGCCTCAAAACTAATCAATCAGCTCAACCTACCGCCTGCAGTACACTAATATCGAACAGTGTGTGTTTGTTTATATGTGTTGACTGATTAATGAAACCCATTGATACATTTCCATGTGTGTGTGCGCGCGTGTGTGTGTGTGTGTGTGTGTGTGCAAGCACTTGCGTTTAACCCTAACCCAAATTATGCAACTTTTTGTTGTTCAAAATCTACAAAATTTAAATGAGTCTATACCTCATCAATATTTCTTCCAAAACATATTTTTGTCTGATTCACTATGGTAAGGCTATAACAAGTGTTTATATTTTAGATCTTTCAAGATTGTTTTTGTGGGAAATTGCATACATGCTTCACTCCGGCTGCTTTGCCGCGTGTCTGGTGTGGGAGTGGCAGATGTAAGGTGTGTGTGTGTGAGATTGACATGGAGCCGCTAAATCTCCAACATCCAGAAAATCACCCGTTTAAACAAACGCCAAACAGAGGAGAGTCTGCTGGAGAAAGAGAACGAGACCGAGCTCGTAATAAAACAAGAATCAACATTAGCTTGGCTTTTCAGAGATGGAGAGAACTGAGGGATATGAAATGTTGTAAAAGTGATGCTAAAATGGTGTTTTTATTATTTAACAGATCAGGAAGCTGTTTTATTGAACAGATAAACTGCCATATGTAGCTCTCTAACCGAGTTCACTGTAAAGCATTATCTGTGAAGGCTCATATTCATCCGCATTGAAGCACAACCAAAACAATGTTCCTCTGCAAAAAGCATGCATTTGTGTTTTTTAACCGCTAGAAGGCCCAAGCCTTAAAGGGGTTATGACATGGTTTTTGTTTTTGTTTTATTATGTTCCCTAAGGTGCAATTATAGTATTACTATAGTTTTTTGGACAAAAAACTTTTAAATTTTAGTGATTTATGACCTTTTCCCACCCTGTTTCTCATCCTCTAATTCAAACGGTCTGTTTTGGGGGTGTTTCCCCTTTAAGAATTCAGTGTTAACGCCCATGAAATGAAATACATTACTTACAGTTTGCGACGTCGTTGGGACCCAGAATAGTCAGCACGG
>CM040835.1:33480730-33538230 GCA_022828995.1 Vimba vimba
TGGAAAACACGTAGTCCAGCAACCATCCAGAACAACTCTGTAGATATAAGAGTCCCTCTGTTCTTTCACTGCCACATTAACACAGCAGAAGAAGAAAGATAGTAAATGTGCCATTGTTCATTTGAAATGACGGCTTGCCATAACTCAATCCCATCCGCTGAGCCGCCCACCCACAATTCATTTCCTCTGTCTCTGTTGTCAGTCCCGTGTCTCCGCTCTTCTCCCCTAATGACGTGTGGAGTTTAATTAAACACAATCTCAGTCATCTCACCTGTCAGCTCTTCTCTCTCTGCCAGATCAGTGTCTGGCCCCCTGGGAAAGTGCCATCGCTCGCTCTCTTTCTTTAACTCCTTCTCCTCACATCTCACATCAAGATACAAGCCAGGGACGGGTCATCAAGAACCTTATATAACATTTAGATACCATGGTATATGAACATGGACATCATATATGAAAGAAGCATCTAATAGCACTGGATGGTGGTTCAAATGTATGAATATGATTTTTACACCATGAACTGATCAAAATGACAGTAAAGACATTTCGGTAACACTTTACAATACGGGTGCACTAATATGCGTTAATTCATGCTTTAATAATGCACAGATAATCATGTGTTAATGTTAAACCATTTATTAATGATTCCTGCATCAGCAATTAATAAGGATTCTATATGATTAATAGATTAAGTAATATATGAATTGCTATGAATTAAATGTGTCATAATGTATTAATTCCTTAATAGTATTAACTAATAGTGTAAATGAATGTGTTAATTACCACAGTGGGTCGAAGCCATGTATTTCATCTTCCAGTTGTCTGCTTTAATTAATCGTTAGCTAATGATTTGCAAAGATATCATAATGTTATGACTTTACTTGTTGAGGCACATGACTATTAACTAATGGTTAAGTAATATGTGAAGATGATTTATATTACTTAAAAATCCTTTAAAAATGTATCATAGTTAGCAAAAATATGAAGCAGCACAACTGTTTTCAACATTGATAATAATCCGAAATGTTTCTTGAGCAGAAAATCTGCATATTAGAATGATTTGTGAAGAATCATGTGACACTGAAGACTGGAACAATTTTAAGTTGTAATATTATTTCACAAAATTTGATCTGATAAATGCAGCTTTGGTGAGAATAAGTGACTTCTTTCAAAAACATTTTACAAAACGTCTGTGCAAAATTTTTTCAAGATGCAGGGCTGTGATATTTGGTGTATACTGACCCAGAATTCTTCAATCTTTCCAATGATTCCCATTCCTAAACATGACCTTAACCAGCGTAATTATATTAACACTGACTGGTTCTAGTGGTCGGTTCAGCCAGACTTGATTTTAGTCCGTTCTGGTTTATGATGTTGCTCTTATCATAATGATGTGTCGTCTTTACTGTAGCAACAGGCTCTTGTCAACTCGTTCTGTTTCTGTCTCTTCACACACTCGTTGTTTCCGTGCTTCTGCTCAGGTGTTTGCTCCGCTGTCACGACCAACTCCGTCTATGCTTTTAGTCTCTGTACTTTTTCTTTGTCCTTTGCGTTCGTCAGAATCTGTGTTTGGGACGGGTGGCTGTGTTGTGTGTGTGTGGGGGGTCAGTCAGGCGTGCGGAGACAGGAGTCCCCCGTGCCGAGATTCCTCGCTGTCTGCCTTAATTGAGACATACTGTCATAGTGACACACACATTTGCATGGTGAGTGTGTTGAGGGGGTTTCTGTGGATGGAGGGGGCAGAGAAGAAGTGCTGTTAATCAGCTCTCCGTCTCAGAGAACGACAGAAAAGAGGCTCGTCTCCTGATGCTGACAGCTCTGAGAGGAGGGGGATCCAATGCTTTCATACTCCTCTCTTCTCTTTCTCTTTCTCTCGCTCTCGTTTTGTCTTCTCGTCCACTTAATGTTCAGCGCACACTGAACTGAAGTCTGCAACTGAAGTCTTCGTCAGCTGAGGAAGCATGTTAAGGTCTTCTGATTTGTTTTTTCCCTCATCATTGTAGACACCTGAGCTTTGTCACTGTATTTATGAACTTTGAAAATCTGGTGTAATTTGAATCAATTTTTACTCAGAAATTCACCTAGACAACAAATAAGTTTTCTTGCCGCTAAAAAAAAAAACATTTTGGAAGGAAAGTACATAAAATGCTTGATATTAAAGATGATCAAGAGACCGCCAGTGCTGTTTGCCATCGTGGCTGTTTCTCTGCAGCGAAAGTGCAAGTGCCGGTCCATCTGTGTTCATGAAACCATTCAGGCTCAGAGTCATCATGCCATACCACTGACATATCATAAGTTATAGGAAAATTGCTGACCACTAAAAAAGTTTCTCCATCTTGCTGCCAACACTTCACTACAGGATATAGTGACAGATCACGTGCGCTTCACTGACTTCACTACTATTGGATGTCTCTCCTGAAAGTTGCTCTTTATTTGCATAAAGTTAAAGGTGCACTATGTAACTTTTTTTTTTTTTCAAAATTAACATTTAAATGAGTCACTACATCATCAATCCTAAAACGTGTTTTAATCTTACTCTGATTCACTATGGTAAGCGTATTAATTAGCTAAAGCAGCTAAATCTCAGTGTCAACAATCAACATTAGTTTGGCTTTTCAGAGATGGAGAACTGAGGGATTAAAAATGTTGTAAAACCGACGCAGAGATGATGGTGTTTTTATTACTCGACAGAGTAAGGTGTTTTATTGAACAGATAAACTGCCATATGTATCTCTCTAACAGAGTTCACTGTAAAGCATTATCTATTGTGAAGATCATTTCATTATGGTTGTTGTAGCGCTGTGCTGGAGTTTATTTTCTAGGAAGCACCATTTCTATTAATGGTTAAAGATACAGTAACATCTTCAATTAGTCAGCTTGAGATTCTTTTCATTGAAACTAGTTAAATCTCTTAAGCCTAGTAGTGAATGTTTTATGAGCATTAGGATAACCGTATTCATCCGCACAGTCACAGAGCCGAAGCACAACCATAACAATGTTCTTCCGCAAAATTCATCCAGTTTTGTTTTTTAAACACTAGAGGGCCAAAAGTTACATTGTACCTATAAACACATCTCAACTTTGTCAAGTTGCAAGACTGATTTATGCCTGGTTCAGATTACACAATTTTTTTGTCTGTTATAATAGTCACTGTGTCAGATGACTGTGTTTGACTCCTAAAAATCTTGTCATGTTGTGGACAAGAAACATGCCAGACTACATGTTGCTTTCCGACCAGTCATCGCGAGCCGTCTCACACACACATTCACTGGCACATATACACACACACTCACTCACAGACACCCACTCACACACACACACACACACACATACACACACACACACTCACGCTTACTCACTCACACACATGCACATTCACACACTCACACACTCTTGCTTGCTCACTCACTTACTCGCGCACACACACACACACTCGCGCACACACACACACACACACACTCTCTCGCTCGCTCACTCACTAGCGTGCAAACACACACTCTCACTCACTCTTACTCACTCATGCGCGCACACACACACACACACTCTCACTCACTCACTCACTCACGCGCGCGCGCGCACACACACACACACACACACACACTCACTCTTGTCGGAACCTGTGTGGAGGACCAAAAAAAATTAAACATGCCAGTCTTTTTATCATGATGTCGTGAGGCATCGCAGACGCGACGTCGGTTGTCGTCCACTATACACACTATATGAGATGAAACGATCGAATCTTGCGTCCCGACGCCCGTTGTCGTTTACGAATCCCCACGAAACCCTACATCAAACGGATCGTGCCAAAATCGGGCTAAAATCGTGTAATCTGAACCATGCATTAGTGTAGGCCCAGAGTTTGACCTGTGTGGAAAAAAACAACTATGAAACCAACACAATCTCATGGCAATTCATAGCTATTTACGTTTTGGCAAATTGGTGGTAAATCGTACAATCTCATTTGTAGTTTTTCGTATAATCTGCTACTGTATGCCTCAGTGACGGTTATGTTTAGGGATGGATCTAGACCTTCATGTGTAGGCTACTTTTTTTTTTTTTTTTTTTTTTTTTTTTTTAAATAATAAGCTATGTTTTCATATGCGTCACATGCGTTGTACAAATTCATACGAAATCGCCTAAAATAGCTACATTTTCCCATGAGATCAGATGAAACTCACGACACTGTAGACATTGAACAACACTCGTTCTGCGCTACAGTACAAGTCACGACACAGTGTTTGATGATCGCACACCGACAGACGTAAGAAATACTAATTGTCCCGATGCAAAGATTTAAAGCAAAGGGAATCCCTGCCGCTCAAATGCATTAGCGTTGGTTGCATTAAACTAAAATGGAAACACGATGTAGCCGTTCTCATTGGCGGAGCGCTGAGAGAGAGAGAGAGTCCCGGCGGGTGCATTCTCCGCTCTACCATAAGCAAACTGAATATGCATTAATGAACTCCATTGAAATGCAAAGTCTAGCAGCAATTTGTTCCATAAAGCTCTCAGGGAAACATGGATTAGACATAGGGCCGATACATTAGGTGTTTCAGATTGCTTTGAGACGTTGCCTTTTTTTCTCCACCTTGCTTTTTCTTGACTGAGAGAACCTGCTGTGGTTTCAATATGCATGAAGCCCTTTTCATGTGGGCCGCTCGCTCTCTTTGTCTGTCACTGTAGGTGGCATGAGGTGGTCAGCGTAAGGCTGGCACGCTGAGCACAGTGTTCACATGCTGAAGGAGTCACGCACAACAAAACCTCAAATAGTGTTACGTTGCTGTAAGTTGAAGATATTCAAATTGGGCTAAAGTTTGGATGATCTACTTAAACGACTTTTAATTTGACACAAGAAACACTATTTGGGTTGAGAGCATAATTTATGTAGTAGAAAACTTCACAAAATGTGTTTGCATTTCCCTGTAACGTCATCAGAAAAAGTATAGGCTATATTTTCAATATTTTAAATTTTATCTCTCTCTTTTAAAAAGTCTGCCTGCATTTATTTTATCAAAAATATGGTAAAAACAGTAATATTGTGAAATGTTATTACTACTTCAAATAACTGTTTTCCATGTTAGTACATTTTAAAATATAATTTATTCTTTTGAATCAAAGATTAAATTTTAGCATCATCTTCAGCGTCACATGATCCTTCAGAAATCATTCGTGTTCAAAAGATCAGCATTTATTTGAAACGCAGGCTGATCGGTCCTTAACTCAATCTGCTTGCAATCACATTGTTCTCTATATAGGGCACAGCTGATTGGTTCCTGCTGTATCAGTAGCCAATGAGCTTGAAGGTAGTGAATGAAAATGAGTGAGCGAATTCAGACAGTCGTTGAGCGTACATCGGCTGTACACTCGTTATTGCGGTGCATTGTGGGATTTAATGAGTTCACTTGATAACGTCCACTATGGTTTCGAACACCACTACAAATGGCTGTCCCCTCAAATAATGCCCTATTTATGGCTATAGGGGGCGTATAAAGCATTTGTGATGGATATGACAATGTTGATATGTTTGGTCTAAGTTAAAGGAACACGCCGACTATTTGGTACTTTAGCTTATTCTCCGTATCCCCCAGAGTTAGATAAGTCCATACATACCCTTCTCATCTCCTTGCGTGCCGTAACTCTGTCTGACGCATGCACCGCTAGCCTAGCTTAGCACAAAGACTGGAGGTAAACGGCTCCAGCTAGCATACTACTCTCAATAAGTGGCAAAATAACGCCAACATTTTCCTATTTTCCTATTTAAATGTTGTGATTTGTATAGTCACAGCGTGTACAAATAACAAGGTCACATGAGACACAGCCATCTTCTAACCGTATACATACTGGGAACTATATTCTCAGAAGTAGCAGTGCTTCGCCTTCTGAGAATATAGTTCCCAGTATGTTTACGGTTAGAAGATGGCTGTCTCATGTGACCTTGTTATTTGTACACGCTGTGTCTATAAAAATCACAACATGTAAGTAGGAAAATGTTGGCGTTATTTTGCCACTTATTGGGAGCAGTATGCTAGCTGGAGCCATTTACCTCCAGTCTTTGTGCTAAGCTAGGCTAGCGGTGGGTGCGTCAGACAGAGTTACGGCACGCACGGAGATGAGAAGGGTATGTATGGACTTATCTAACTCTGGGGGATACGGTGAATAAGTTAAAGTCCCAAAAAGTCGGCGTGTTCCTTTAACTTAGACCAAACATATCAACATTATCATATCCATTACCATGCCAAACACTCCAAGAGTTGTCATGACAGAAATGTCTTTACTGTCATTTTTGATCAATTTAATGCGTGCTTGATGAATAAAAGTGTTTTCTTCTCCCCCAAAAATTAGTGCAGATATAAATGTATAATACATCCAAGTTTATTTATTTTTTATTACTCAAAACCCCTACATTTAATGAATTTACTAAATAACTATGTTTAATATATAATTGTATGTTTATTATATGTAAATGCATGTGGAAACCCACAAAAATGCTTTATATGTTTAATATAAATAAGTGAATATGGTTTATGTATAGTTTATATTGATATACACTTGTTCCCTGTGTCATTTGCAGGACTGAACATCCACCTGTCGCTTTCACACTACATTATAGGACACAAGTTCAGAGCATCTTCATTTGCACTTCAGACCATGTCGTCTTCAATACTTTCTCATTTGATTACTTATTTATTTATCTTTTGGAACTTGATGGACACAAAGCAAAAAAAAAAAAAGGCTGGATGACACATATACAGTGGTATAACAGTATAGATTGATGTATACAGCCTCAGGCCACCTGAGTGAGTCTAGTTCCCACACACACTTTCAGGAGGGCCCTGGTGTAGAGAAGAGAGCCACACTGAAGGGCCGAATCAGTGACAGCGGTGTCTGTACGGCTGCCGTTAGACCCTGAAGCGCAGACTTAATTAAACAGACCTCTCTCTCTCTCTCTCTCTCTCTTTAATGAAGTGGTCTCCTCCATCGATCCTGCTGAACATTGGGTCTCTTCCTCTGCTGGGTTGGCTGGCAGCCATTTGGCTTCGCTCTGTCAGCTCCACGCGGCTAATTAGCTCTGTTGTTCTTTTGCCTCCCTGAGATTTCCTCCCTGTTTCATGTTGAGGAGGGAAATGCAAAGAGGGCTGGATCAGGCATATAGCAACACAACTGCCACCCATCCTTATATCCAAAACATGCAACAGCGGAGAGACACGTCTTCGTGTAAACAGCGCTCAGTGTGTCTGTATTACTGTGTGTGGTTATATAATCTAAAGACTAACTAATGGGACTTTATTGAAATGTTACCACCATATTTAATGACACATAGGTGTAGAATGTTTGGACGGGAGTGAATTTTGTATTTTGCTTTTAATCAGTGTTGATAAGAGCTAAACATTGGGTGCGTTTTCCAAAAGCATTGTTAGGCAACTATGGTCGTAAGTTCCGTCTTTATCAGCAGTTCAGCGAGTTTCCCGAAACCATAGTTCTAATGAACATTCGCAAACAGCATCGCAAAGTTGTGTGTTTGGAACGACAGCTCTTGTGGTTAGAAGAAGAGTTTCTTGTTTGCATGTGTTTGCATGACATGTAGACTCAATAAATCCTTATCTTGAGCAAAATAAGCAAGCTGACATTCAGTACAATCTATATCTTTTATTTTGAATGTATACAAATGTAATTTACATCTTTTAGTTTAAGCACCGTTTTTGAAGAGTGCGCATGTGCGAACGTGAACGAGCCTATGATTGAATATGGATTGGAAATAAAGCAAAATAACTGAGAAAAAAAAGAGAATTAGTCCTTAGATGCCATGTCTGTAATTTGATCTCAAATGGATTGATTAAAATAAGTTATTACTCCACCTGCGTTAACCAACGTGGTTGAATGACAAATTTGCGACAATACGGTTTCAGGAAACAGTCATGACTAGCTAGTTGATTTCTTCAACGATGCATCGATTTATGGAAACTCACCAAATGAATCTGTTTGCAAACATGATATGAGGCAGGATAGGGAACTGATTGGATAAAAAGTCTCGAAATAGACGCATCAACGGTGCCTAATCACTTTTTCAGCTGCCTATAGGTTCTGGAATACTTTTCCCATAGGGATTTCAAGAAGGTTTTCATTAAGAGTTGACATGAACTATGCCTAGGTGAATCACAGCATTACAACCTTTTATTTGAAGCAAAAATAATTTGCCAATCGGACAAAAAGAGAAAGGTACAAGAGTTTTTTGTTTGTAGAGTATGCATGGCCGGCACCTTCAGCAGCTTTGGAGGAATAACCAGAAATAACAATATGAATACTTCGATTGAACTGGCATTCACAATTTTCATCAGGTTTTACATCAGGTTTCAGTGTTTAGAGAGGCATTCTTTGTGTGTGGAGCTTAAGACAACAGCAATGACAGGAGATGTTTAAGGTTAGCTCATATCAAGCACAGTCGCAGCAGAACTGCTTCATTCGCTACATTCACACTGAGCCAATTTAGCATCCGGGGAGCAGCATAATAATAAGATATACAATTATATGCTGGACTGACCCGAAACCATTAGACTGAAATCGTGTCCTATGTATGTATTCAAATAAGACGAGAGGTATCTCCATATGTGGGCAAAATGAGGCTCGAGAACGATGGAAATCTGTGAATAGGCGGGAAAGAGGTTGGCGAGGTGAGGCCTCCGCTTCGCCGTCCAGCTTCATGTTAGTGAGATGGAAACTCAGGAATATTTGTATTATTATTGACAGAGGTATTCTTACCTGGTAATGAGGAAAATGAAAGGTTAGCGATTCAGCTTAAATGTGAAACTATTAAATGTTGTAAAGGTCGGATCTTATTGTGGCACAGGCAAAATTACATTTCTCTTCTATTGTTACTACTGTGATTCTTTTTTGTTTTATACATTTTTCTGAGAATATTTAAAATCTATTGTGTTTTTTCTTCCTTAGAGTACTGAGGTTGCACCATGGTATCAGATATGATGGTCAGAATGTCATTATTTCACTACTTCACAGTTGCATTACAAAGGTACACTCCAAAATAGCATGATTTAAGAGTAACTTCAAAGCTTTTCCCCCCACTGAGTAACTTTAAAGGCATGAGAAACACAGGCTAGTGATCGCATGTGTTTATTCTGCCCTCTGCTGGTGAAAAAGGTGCAGTGCTAAAAAGTGAAGGATAGATACATCAGGACTTCTAGACACATTAGAACGTCCTGCTCAAAGCTTCCAGATCCTACAACAACAACAAAAAAGTTCAAGATGCACTGAATCCAGTAAAAGGCATCTAGTGTTTGTATGGCCTAAAAAAGAACATTACCTAGTCACTACTTAAAGCTGCTGTCCGTAACTTTTTTGGGTTAAAAATGATCCAAAATAATTTTTTAGTATATAACCAGCCTCTGCTTGCCTTAGCTGGATTCAAAACGGTAAGCCTGTAATAATGTTTTTAACTCCAGTGGTACTGGTGGATTTCCGCGGGAAATTCGAGCATGTGTTTGCGTCATTACGTCACATCTGTCCACATAAAGAAGAGTCTCGGCTAGTCGGCTATGAGTGTGAGGATGTTGGAGGTGGAGATTTATAGCCTTTTCTCACAGCTCTTGATATAATTAAACTTAGCAATTTGATGGCGGATCCAGAAAGGTTCAAACGACAATCACCAACTGGAGATTCACCCGTTGTAAAACAAAAGACTTCAGACTTCGGAGCGGCTACAGAAAAAAAGAGACTGCAACCGGCCCGTGCGAAAACAAGGATAATATCGGAAGGGCAGTAAATGTAGTCACGCAATGCTGATGTTGTTAACATTAACAATTTGAGAACAAAGTATAATTTGCACGGTTTGACGTGATATGATAAGCGATCGTTAGATTTAATCAGCGCAATTTACAGCAATGCTTTTTTTTCCTTAGTTGGTCAGAACAAAAGTGGATGTTACTTGTTCAGATTACATTTTCCGGTGAAAATTCTTATGTTGGTCAAACTTCCAAAAAGTAGAATCTGTGATTGCGAATGCCAGTATCCACACCGGCGCGACTGACCGCCGCACATTCTCCTCAAAACATTGGATTCATCCGCTCTGTGCCAAGCCGAGGCACAACCCACGTAAAGTTGATAACTCCGCGAATAACTGCAATTGCAGATTTCGAACAGAGATGGCGACAAAGAGGAAAAACTGCGGACTGCAGCTTTAAAGACATTTATTTGGGCCTATCAAATGGAATTCTATGTTATATTCAGTTCCATTAGGCTATATTTAATAGACTGAATTGGTGGGTCAGTTACATTGTATCAACCTGGACAAATTGGTGCCAGTCAAAGCCAGTCACAATTAATAGCCAAATTGCCAAAAGCATATTGTCACAGTAAATAGGCTTCCCAACTAATGTTAATCAATATTAATATCTAATAGTAGGCCTAAATTTGTCTCTTTTCGTGTTCCTCATCTGCTGTCCTGCAACAGATCAATAACTGCATGGTCACCCTACTTCCAACAACTGCAACTGTATAAATATCATGCTGTTTAAGCTACTAGAATTTTATTGTAAAAAGTGCTGTGCCTGAAGGAAAAAATATGCACATCTATAGGGTCGCTTTTATCTTCCACAAGCCTGTCTGAGAATACGGTTCTTCTGAAGGAATTTCCAAGCTCCACGTGTGTCATCACAACGACATCTCTCAGTTTACCTCAAACACATTCGCAAATGAACGACCAATGCCTGTATGTTTATAAAACCCCTCAATCATCCGCGTATTCCCCTCAGTATCAATGCGAGTGCTGTTTTACGGCTGACAGCCCCAGAGGAACGCACCTCTAATCATGGCAGGGTGTCTGAACGCAAACACCGAGAATGACATCCCGTGCCAACAATGCACATCCGACACTTCTCTCTCCCTCCAGATCCCTCCTCTGCATTGTTTTCCACGCTTGTCTCCCGGCAGCGGGAGCGTTTCCCTCTCTTAGTGTCAATTAAAAGAGTGAACTCTCTGCATTTGTCAACATATCATCTCCGGGCCCCGGCGTGACGCGCCGATGATTTGTCGGTTCTTCCTGACACGGTGTGGGAGACGGTGATCTCCCTCATTAGAGACAGAGCGAGAGCCATCATATCTGACATGATACTTACCAGCTGAAACCCCTCCACCCTCATCCATGAGTCTGTCAGGCCTGTCATATCAAGCCCCCCCATCTCTCTCTCTCTCTCTCTCTCTCTCTCTCTCTCTCTCTCTCTCTCTCTCTCTCTCTCTCTCTCTCTCTCTCTCTCTCTTAGGGAAAAGTGTGCAGCGCATCCACAAAGAGTGAGAGAACAGGCTTTGTATAGGTGTCTTTCCCAAAATGAAAGATTTGGACGATGCGATGCAAAGATCTCATATAGTTGAATCTTCTGAAACCTGTTGACCTTTTCATATTTCACCCCAAAATGAAAGGAAAAATGTCGTAAATTAAGCCTTTTCGTACCATTAAGTACAACTTTACAATAAGGTCTCATTTGTTAACATTTGTTACAGACACTTTTTGCCTACTCTTTTATATGAGTTCTGTGAATTTCGGACATACTTCATTTGTCTGATACTGTTTTTCGCCTAATATAGGCTATAGTAGGGAAGCATGTGATTTCGGATGCAGCCATAGACTTCCATACATTTTTTAATATAAGTGAGTTAAGTGATGTAAGTGAGTAGTGTAATATAAGTTAGTAATATGATGTGAGTAAAGTGAGTAATGTGATGTGAGTAGTGTAATATAAGTGAGTAATGTGATGTGAGTAAAGTGAGTAATGTGATGTAAGTGAGTATTGTAATATAAGTGAGTAATGTGATGTGAGTAGTGTAATATAAGTGAGTAATGTGATGTGAGTAGTGTAATATAAGTGAGTAATGTGATGTGAGTAGTGTAATATAAGTGAGTAATGTGATGTGAGTAGGGTAATATAAGTGAGTAATGGGATGTGAGTAATGTGATGTTAGTAGTGTAATATAAGTGAGTAATGTGATGTGAGTAGAGTAATATAAGTGAGTAATGTGATGTGAGTAGAGTAATATAAGTGAGTAATGTGATGTTAGTAGTGTAATATAAGTGAGTAATGTGGTGTGAGTAAAGTGAGTAATGTGATGTGAGTAGTGTAATATATGTGAGTAAAGTCAGTAATGTGATGTGAGTAGTGTAATATAAGTGAGTAATGTGATGTGAGTAAAGTGAGTAATGTGATGTGAGTAGTGTAATATATGTGAGTAAAGTGAGTAGTGTGATGTGAGTAGTGTAATATAAGTGAGTAATGTGATGTGAGTAAAGTGAGTAATGTGATGTGAGTAGTGTAATATATGTGAGTAAAGTCAGTAATGTGATGTAAGTGAGTATTGTAATATAAGTGAGTAATGTGATGTGAGTAGTGTAATATAAGTGAGTAATGTGATGTGAGTAGGGTAATATAAGTGAGTAATGTGATGTGAGTAAAGTGAGTAATGTGATGTGAGTAGTGTAATATAAGTGAGTAATGTGATGTGAGTAGTGTAATATAAGTGAGTAATATGATGTGAGTAAAGTGAGTAATGTGATGTGAGTAGTGTAATATAAGTGAGTAATATGTGAGTAAAGTGAGTAATGTGATGTGAGTAGTGTAATATATGTGAGTAAAGTCAGTAATGTGATGTAAGTGAGTATTGTAATATAAGTGAGTAATGTGATGTGAGTAGTGTAATATAAGTGAGTAATGGGATGTGAGTAATGTGATGTTAGTAGTGTAATATAAGTGAGTAATGTGATGTGAGTAGAGTAATATAAGTGAGTAATGTGATGTTAGTAGTGTAATATAAGTGAGTAATGTGATGTGAGTAAAGTGAGTAATGTGATGTGAGTAGTGTAATATAAGTGAGTAATGTGATGTGAGTAAAGTGAGTAATGTGATGTGAGTAGTGTAATATAAGTGAGTAATGTGATGTGAGTAATGTGATGTGAGTAGAGTAATATAAGTAAGTAATGTGATGTGAGTAGGGTAATATAAGTGAGTAATGTGATGTGAGTAATGTGATGTGAGTAGGGTAATATAAGTGAGTAATGTGATGTGAGTAATGTGATGTGAGTAGAGTAATATAAGTAAGTAATGTGATGTGAGTAGGGTAATATAAGTGAGTAATGTGATGTGAGTAATGTGATGTGAGTAGAGTAATATAAGTAAGTAATGTGATGTGAGTAGGGTAATATAAGTGAGTAATGTGATGTGAGTAGTGTAATATAAGTGAGTAATGTGATGTGAGTAGGGTAATATAAGTGAGTAATGTGATGTGAGTAAAGTGAGTAATGTGATGTGAGTAGTATAATATGAGTGAGTAATGTGATGTGAGTAGTGTAATATAAGTGAGTAATGTGATATGAGTAGGGTAATATAAGTGAGTAATGTGATGTGAGTAGTGTAATATAAGTGAGTAATGTGATGTGAGTTGGGTAATATAAGTGAGTAATGTGATGTGAGTAGTGTAATATAAGTGAGTAATGTGATGTGAGTAGTGTAATATAAGTGAGTAATGTGATGCGAGTAGGGTAATATAAGTGAGTAATGTGATGTGAGTAAAGTGAGTAATGTGATGTGAGTAGTGTAATATTAAATTAATGTGAATGTGATTGTGTAAATAAATGTGATATGTGTAAATAAATGTGATTGATAATTTATTAGAATGTATAACAATTGAAATATATGAAGAAAAAAGTAAAAATGTAATAATCAGCTGTATATACAGAGCACCAGGCTCTAGTATTGAAGCATTCAATAACTGGATAGAGGGAATGTTTTCAAAAACGAATCAAAAAGTTGTATTTATCTGTGGTGATTTAAATATTGACCTGCTTAATCCAAATAGGCACAAAGTGATTGATGAATTTATTAATACAATGTACAGCATGAGTTTATACCCCAAAATTACCAGACCGAGTAGAATCACATCCCATTGTGCTACTTTAATCGATAACATATTCACTAATGACATTGACAATAATACAGTGAGTGGATTATTAATTAACGACATCAGTGACCACCTACCGGTTTTTACTGTTTATAATAGCAATAACCAGAGAAAACAGCCAGAAGACAAACTAAAATACAGACGAGTAAGGACAGCGGAAACTATAACTGCATTTAAGAACAATCTACTGGCACTAAATTGGGAAAAGGTATATAATGAAAGCAATGTTGATAGTGCATATGAAACTTTTCTAAGTATATTCACATCATTATATGATAAAAATTGTCCAATAAAACAGTATTACAGAAAACAAAAATACAAAGATCAACCATGGCTCACGAAGGGATTACAAAATGCCTGTAAAAAGAAAAATACACTATATAGAGAATTCATAAAACGAAGGACTAAAGAGGCAGAAAATAAATACAAAAAATATAAGAATAAGTTAACCAATATTATAAGGGTATGTAGGAAAGATTACTATAGTAAAATATTAGATAATAACAAAAACAATATTAAAGGAACATGGAACATATTGAACAGCATTATTAAAAATGGTTTGAAACAAAAGAGCTACCCTCAATATTTTATTGATAACAATATGAAAAAAGATAATATGGATGATGTGGTAAATAGTTTTAATAATTTTTTTGTGAATGTTGGACCAAACCTAGCAAAAAAAATTCCTGATTCACTGTCATCTGGGGATTGGGAGGATAATCTCATAGTGAGAAATCCGTGTTCAATGTTTCTTACAGCAGTTGAAGAAAAAGAAATAATACATATCGTAAATAACTGTAAAGGAAAAACATCTACCGATTTAAATGAAATTGATATGAAAGTTTTAAAAAAAGTAATTGATGGGATTTCAAAACCACTTACATACATCTGTAATTTATCATTTCAAACTGGTAAATTTCCTAAAAAAATGAAAATAGCAAAAGTTGTGCCATTGTATAAAACTGGGGATAGACACCACTTCACAAATTACAGGCCTGTTTCTTTACTTTCACAATTTTCAAAAATATTAGAAAAACTATTCAATAACCGATTAGAAAATTTCATAAACAAATACAAATTACTTTCTGACAGTCAATATGGATTTAGAACAAACAATACAACATCACTGGCACTAACTGAATCAGTTCAGTTGATCACAGAAGCAATAGACCAAAGACTGCATTCAATTGGAATATTCATTGATCTTAAAAAAGCTTTTGACACAATCAATCACGAAATATTAATCAATAAACTGGAACGGTATGGGATCAGGGGATTAGTATTGCACTGGGTGAGAAGTTATTTAAGCAACAGAAAACAATTTGTGAAGTTGGGTGAATATTCATCATCATGTTTGGACATTGTTTGTGGCATCCCCCAGGGATCAGTATTAGGTCCAAAACTGTTCTTATTATATATCAATGATATATGTAACATTTCAAAAACATTAAAAATAGTATTATTTGCAGATGACACTAGTATTTTCTGTTCTGGGGGAGATTTGCATGAACTACTGGTGAGGATTACTACTGAAATGTGCAAAATGAAAATGTGGTTTGATAGAAACAAATTATCAATAAACTTAAGTAAAACCAAATTCATATTATTCAGTAATTGTAATAAGAATACACAGGTACAGTTACAAATAGATGGGGTGAGCATTGAAAGAGTAAATGAAAATAAGTTTCTTGGGGTAATAATTGATGATAAAATAAACTGGAAGTCACATATAAAACATGTTCACAGTAAATTGTCAAGGAGTATTTCTGTTCTTAGTAAAGCAAGACACATTCTGGACCACAAATCACTCCACATTCTCTACTGTTCATTGATTTTACCATATTTACAGTATGGTGCAGAGGTATGGGGCAATACTTATAAATGTTCAATACAATCACTATTTATATTGCAGAAAAGAGCCATAAGAATAATACATAATACTGGTTACAGAGAGCACACAAATTTACTTTTCTTAAAATCAAAAACATTAAAATTAATTGACCTGGTTCATTTTCAAACAGCACAAATCATGTACAAAGCAATACATAATAAACTTCCGGGAAATATTCAAAAATTGTTTTTTAACAGAGAGGGGGGTTATAACTTGAGAGGGGAGTTTAATTTAAAACATCAGCGGGCACGTACAACTATAAAAGGTTTTTGTGTTTCTGTTTGTGGAGTGAGGTTGTGGAACAGTCTAGGTGTGGAGCTTAAGCGATGTCCAAGCATGATCCAGTTTAAGAAGCAGTACAAACACATGGTTTTCACAAGGTACAGGGAGGAGGAAGGGAGTTAGCAATTGGGTGTTTTTGTAAATAATTTATGTATGTGTTTGCTTAATTTATTTATTTTCTATTTTTTTGTAGATAGGTATTATGTAAATATGTTTATTAGGGAAAACTGATTGTTTCTTGAATAGTGGATAAGGGGTAGGTTTTAATAAGCTTATGCTTCATCCTACTCCTTTTCGGACATGTTGGTTTCATATTATTATCATTAATTGTTGGATTGTTTGTCTTTTTTTATTTTTCAGTTTACTTTCTTTGTTACTTGTTTTATGTTTATGTCCGAAATAAAGCATTCATTCATTCAATATAAGTGAGTAATGTGATGCGAGTAGGGTAATATAAGTGAGTAATGTGATGTGAGTAGTGTAATATAAGTGAGTAATGTGATGTGAGTAGTGTAATATAAGTGAGTAATGTGATATGAGTAGGGTAATATAAGTGAGTAATGTGATGTGAGTAGTGTAATATAAGTGAGTAATGTGATGTGAGTTGGGTAATATAAGTGAGTAATGTGATGTGAGTAAAGTGAGTAATGTGATGTGAGTAGTGTAATATAAGTGAGTAATGTGATGTGAGTAGTGTAATATAAGTGAGTAATGTGATGTGAGTAGGGTAATATAAGTGAGTAATGTGATGTGAGTAAAGTAATGTGATGTGAGTAGTGTAATATAAGTGAGTAATGTGATGTGAGTAGTGTAATATAAGTGAGTAATGTGATGCGAGTAGGGTAATATAAGTGAGTAATGTGATGTGAGTAAAGTGAGTAGTGTGATGTGAGTATTGTAATATAAGTGAGTAATGTAATGTGAGTAGGGTAATATAAGTGAGTAACGGGATGTGAGTAAAGTGAGTAATGTGATGTGAGTAAAGTGATGTGAGTAGTGTAATATAAGTGAGTAATATGATGTGAATAAAGTGAGTAATGTGATGCAAGTGAGTAGTGTAATATAAGTAATATATGTGAGTAAGGGGATGTGAGTAAAGTGATGTGAGTAGTGTAATGTGATGTGAGTAGTGTAATATAAGTGAGTAATGTGATGTGAGTAGTGTAATATAAGTGAGTAATGTGATATGAGTAGGGTAATATAAGTGAGTAATGTGATGTGAGTAGTGTAATATAAGTGAGTAATGTGATGTGAGTTGGATAATATAAGTGAGTAATGTGATGTGAGTAGTGTAATATAAGTGAGTAGGGTAATATAAGTGAGTAATGTGATGTGAGTAAAGTAATGTGATGTGAGTAGTGTAATATAAGTGAGTAATGTGATGCGAGTAGGGTAATATAAGTGAGTAATGTGATGTGAGTAGTGTAATATAAGTGAGTAATGTGATGTGAGTAGTGTAATATAAGTGAGTAATGTGATATGAGTAGGGTAATATAAGTGAGTAATGTGATGTGAGTAGTGTAATATAAGTGAGTAATGTGATGTGAGTTGGGTAATATAAGTGAGTAATGTGATGTGAGTAAAGTGAGTAATGTGATGTGAGTAGTGTAATATAAGTGAGTAATGTGATGCGAGTAGGGTAATATAAGTGAGTAATGTGATGTGAGTAAAGTGAGTAGTGTGATGTGAGTATTGTAATATAAGTGAGTAATGTGATGTGAGTAGGGTAATATAAGTGAGTAACGGGATGTGAGTAAAGTGAGTAATGTGATGTGAGTAAAGTGATGTGAGTAGTGTAATATAAGTGAGTAATATGATGTGAATAAAGTGAGTAATGTGATGCAAGTGAGTAGTGTAATACAAGTAATATATGTGAGTAATGGGATGTGAGTAGTGTAATGTGATGTGAGTAGTGTAATATAAGTGAGTAATGTGATGTGAGTAGTGTAATATAAGTGAGTAATGTGATATGAGTAGGGTAATATAAGTGAGTAATGTGATGTGAGTAGTGTAATATAAGTGAGTAATGTGATGTGAGTAGGGTAATATAAGTGAGTAACGGGATGTGAGTAAAGTGAGTAATGTGATGTGAGTAAAGTGATGTGAGTAGTGTAATATAAGTGAGTAATATGATGTGAATAAAGTGAGTAATGTGATGCAAGTGAGTAGTGTAATACAAGTAATATATGTGAGTAATGGGATGTGAGTAGTGTAATGTGATGTGAGTAGTGTAATATAAGTGAGTAATGTGATGTGAGTAGTGTAATATAAGTGAGTAATGTGATATGAGTAGGGTAATATAAGTGAGTAATGTGATGTGAGTAAAGTGAGTAATGTGATGTGAGTAGTGTAATATAAGTGAGTAATGTGATGCGAGTAGGGTAATATAAGTGAGTAATGTGATGTGAGTAAAGTGAGTAGTGTGATGTGAGTATTGTAATATAAGTGAGTAATGTGATGTGAGTAGTGTAATATAAGTGAGTAATGTGATGTGAGTAGGGTAATATAAGTGAGTAACGGGATGTGAGTAAAGTGAGTAATGTGATGTGAGTAAAGTGATGTGAGTAGTGTAATATAAGTGAGTAATATGATGTGAATAAAGTGAGTAATGTGATGCAAGTGAGTAGTGTAATATAAGTAATATATGTGAGTAATGGGATGTGAGTAAAGTGATGTGAGTAGTGTAATGTGATGTGAGTAGTGTAATATAAGTGAGTAATGTGATGTATTGCGAGGTGAGTAATGTGATGTAAGTGAATAGTGTAATATAAGTGAGTAATGGCATGCGAGTAGTGTAATATAAGTGAGTAATGGGATGTGAGTATTGCGATGTGAGTAATGTGATGTGAGTATTATGATGTGAGTGAGTAGTGTAATATATGTGAGTAAAGTCAGTAATGTGATGTGAGTAGTGTAATATAAGTGAGTAATGTGATGCGAGTAGTGTAATATAAGTGAGTAATGTGATGCAAGTGAGTAGTGTAATATAAGTGAGTATAACTTACCGGTAGATACTATAACTATAAAAGAATAGCAGAGTCCACATATACTTTATAACAATAAAGGCACAGAGAAACAATATCACCGGAAACACTTTCAGAATGATTTTTTTTCCAGCTGATGAAAGATAAAAACAATGAAAGCCAATCAGAATCCATCCTGCTTTAAAGAGCAGAATAAACTTCTTAGAATAAACTGAACGATTTCGTCCGTAGTTGTCGTTATCATTCTTGGTGTGAACGGGCCTTAAGAATCACTTATTTTTAATGACTTCAAACATCATTTCAGCATATATTGTGTTCATGGTTTATGATATAAAATGAAAGCACATCTTTTGTGAAATGGCCAATAATGAGTTGAGGAGGTGTCCGATGTTTTCTTTGTGTAAGGGAGTTTCTCTCTGTGGAATGTTCTGTGTGACTCATTATCTGATGTGTGGAGATCGTTGGTTAAATTCAACATTTACTAATACATAATTAAAATCAAAAGTTGTATCTGATAATATTTAATGGACTTGAGCTGACATGAACTAGCAATGAACAGCTGTATTTTTATTAACTAACATTAACAAAGGTTAATAAATACTTGTATTGCTCTTCTGCCAATTAACCAACATTAATTAATAGAACCTTATTGCACCGTTACATTTTACTTATTCCCTTCATACATGTATTAAGAATCACAGATTAACTGAAAAATGATCAAATTTAATATAGCAAAAAAAATCTAAGGTAATGAGCTCAGCTGTTTGCAGATGGATGGTTCATGTAATAAAATGGCATAAAATACATTTTAATTTGATGATGTGTGTTTGTCAGCCACTCAAACATTCAGTAATGTCACATACAGCAATATAAAATGATGGTTTCATCATAGATTTAAAAATGTACATCAAGTAGAAAGAAACAGTAAATGACACGACATAATATAAAAATACAAATACAAGTCATCACATCTCACAGTAATACTGTAACAGCAGAGACACAATACTGTATCTGTCAATCCAGTGGAAACACATCAAGTGGATTTTAACCAAAATACTGACCGTGTTTATACAGAAAACTTCTTCTCTACAGCGTAACTAACTCCTCTAACATCAGTCCAGTGTAGCACAAAACTAGTCACAAAACACAAACACGATAAAAACCTTGCTAAAGGAAATAAAGAGAAAAAAAGTGGATTCTGAAAACAAAATTCTTGATTTTTGGGGTATATTAGCAAGGCACACAGTGTATGCTTCAACCAATTTTTATATTATATAAAACACATTCTTTTTGACATACAAACTGCTATGGACAGCAGTGCGTTGACTTTGTGTAAAATATCTTTCTCTTCTTTACAATCATTAACAAAATATAGCATTTCAGCTTTAGCATTTGTGTCTCATTTTCAATGATATCATGTTATCATAAATAGATGCTTTTCATTACACATGAGGAAGAAAAATATTAAACGATGGCCACATTAAGGTACAGTATCAGTGTATTTACACACAAACTACACTGTACACAAGTACCTCGAATGAAACCCTGACGCTGTGAAACACGATAACTAGTTCTCATCAAACCATCATTCTCAGTGAAACACAGAGCAGAACTAAAACTTCTGGCATGAAAACACATCACAGACAGACACTTGTATCGTCGTCTTGGAGAAAGTCAAGAGGCTTCGTTGCGGTCTCTGAAAGCCCAAAACTCTGTGCTTTTTTGTCGTTGGAATTATTGCCGCATTATTCATAGTTTTCATGTAATGTTATTTTTACAAGGTTTGTACTAAGTACTAATGTAGCAAGACAGTGATATTTAAAGACCTTGATTGATATTGATGATGCATTCTGTATATGTGACCCTGGACCACTCAACCAGTCACATGGGTCAATTTTTTGCAATTGCGATTTATACATCATCTGAAAGCTGAATAAATAATCTTTCCATTGATGTATGGTTTGTTAGGATATGACAATATTTGGCTGAGATACAACTATTGAAAATCTGGAATCTGAGGGTGCAAAAAATTTAAACATTGAGAAAATCTCCTTTAAAGTTGTTCATTTATGTTGGCGATTGTGCTGCATTCACTCACAAAAATACATGTTTTATATATTTACGGTAGGAAATTTACTAAATATCTTCATGGAACATGATCTTTACTTAATATCCTAATGATTTTTGGCATAAAAGAAAAATCGATAATTTTGACCCATACAATGTATTGTTGTCTATTGCCACAAATATACCCGTGTGACTCGAGACTGGTGACGTGATCCAGGGTCACATATAAGCCAACAGATGTGTTTATGAACGACCTTATTAATAAAACAATGTACAGACAAACAGATAAACCCAGAATATGAACACAATGCGCTAACTTGCATGTTAAGCATAATCCCATAGAAATGCTTGATGTGCAATTTAATGCATCATAAATAACGTGTATATTGACTTTGATCTTTTAAAATCGCAGTCTTTGGACATTAGGACACGTTCAGCACTCTTCAAGGTAAGTGTTTTAGATTGTCCCGCTGTTTTTAGTGAGGAAGCCGCTGTATATGGATCGCAAGCGCCCGAAACTGTGTTTGTTCACGTCTTTGTCTTTCTTCTTTAGAGAGATAATCTGAGTTTTAGTGGCTTGACACAGATGATTGACAGGCCTGTGATCAGTCTGAAAACTATGAATGAAACAATGATTCTATATATGGAAAGTGGTCACAGTTTATATTTCTCGGTTTATACAAAAATGTTTGATTTTTTTTAAATCAAGATACAGTACATTAACTTGAGAAGCAAAATGACTTGGATTTTAAGTCTTGCTTTCTGAAGAAAATCATCAAAATGAATTGAGTTTGTGTTTAAAACAAGAATAGGGAAAACAACATTTCTACAGTCTTTTCGTCAAATATTCATGACCTAAAATTCCACGAAAGTCTATGTATTCATGTAAAATATAACTTTCTGGGTTTGTTTGTTTTTCCAAAATTGCTATTTTAAAAATCAATGACTTTGCCAGATTTTTCACGACCGTCTAAACCCTGCAACAAGATTATTGTTCATATCTCACGGACAGATTTTTTTTTCTTGATTTAAGCATAAAATAACTTAATTTTGATACATTTTTCAGTAAAAAAAGACTTAAGATATTAAGTCATTTTGCTTCTCAAGTTACTGTAACTCTCAAGTTAGGTATTTGTAGAGGAAAGCAAGACAAAAACTCTTTCTTTTGCTGTGCACAGTGGCTGTAGATGTAAATGTCCCGAGCTGAAGTACAGTAGTCCACTGCTTTCTTTTTAGTGGAGAACGCCAGGTTTTTCTCCACTGTCCCTCCACTGAAGGCACACGAAGCTTTGCTCAACGTGCCTCGACTCATAACAGCCACTCCTGTTGGCTTTGCCTCCTTCATATGTCATGATGAGGGTGAGATGTGTGTCAGATGAGTCTTTCTTCCGGAGGCACTTTGAGCACGCTGCCCATCTCTAGCCGAGCTCCTGCGACCTCCTGTTGACTGGGGCTGTACGTTCCCTCAGACTGGCGTTTCTTCCGGCTGGTGAGAACCAGGCAAACCAATCCCAGCGCTCCCAGCAGGACAGCGAGACACGCCAGCGGGACGGCCACCAGCAGCCACGGCTCGCGCTCCTTCTGCAGCTGCTTCTACAGGAGCACACGGAGAACATTACAGCCCTGGCATTCACTCATTGCAGGACACGTGGACAAAATAGCGGAATCCACACACAAAAATAGAACTTAACGTAAAAACGGATTTCTGAAAAAATACAATATTTCTTAGGGCCCTGTTATTGTAAATATTTTTAATATGATATTAAATTGTTACACTTTTATGAATTCAATTGATTAGATATGCTGTTTAATTTTTTTAAAGTGTAATTACTCCATTAAAATGAAATCAAGGGAAACTAAGATGGAAAACATGCAATCTAAAATGTAATTTTTGTTAAACTTTTCCTAAAATGTAATTTTTGTTAAACTTTTATTAAAGTGCTGTTAAACGGCATTCGTTCCTAAAATTTAATTTAACCTTTAAAATGGAATGCCGAAAAATTAAAACAAAAAAAAAATATATAACCCAGAAAAACTGAAATTTGGAACAAAATAAAACTGATTTCATAGGGCCCTAAAATTTTTATTTTTTTTAAACTTTTAATAAATTGCTGTTAAATTGTATAAGTTCAATGATTTCGTGTAATTAGACATGCTTTTTGATTGCAAAACTGTAACTTAAATTAAAAAAAAAATGGAACTTGGAAAAAAATAAAACGGAATTTAGGAAAAAAATAAAATGGATTTCATAGGGCACTAAAAATTTCTGTTAAACTTTTAATGAATTTCATGATTTCAATTAATTAGACATAGTTTTTGATGGTTAAATAAAAAAATGTGTAAATAAAACAGAATACAGAAAAATGTGAAAAAAACGAATACAGAAATAAATTAAGAAAAAGTTTCATAGAGGCCCTAAAAGTCTAATTTCTAATTTAAAAAGAAATTGTTAAATTCATTAGACATTTAAATTTTACTAATAAAATGAAATTGAATCCAGATATAGGCTAATTGAACAGAAAAATGGAATTTGGGGAGAAAATCTAATGAATTTTTGGAAAAAATAAAACAGATATCATAGAGCCCTAAAAGAGTAATTTTTTTAAACTTAATAAATTGTTGTTAAATTGTATATGTTCCATATACTAAATTAATTAGGCATGGTTATATTAACGAGAAAAAAAAAATAATCCAGAAAAAAAAAAATAATAGTAATTTGGGAAAATTGACAAACAGATTTGGTAGGGCCCTAGAAGAAGATGGATGAAACAAAAGGCCCAAGCATTAACCAGCTGAACGAAGAGAAGCAAGATCTCACCGTGTTCTCACAGTTTTCTCCACTGACGCCCGACACACACTCACAGAGGTAGTGATTGGCTCTGTTCACACACGTGCCTCCATTAAGACATGGGTCCGACTCACATTCATCTATATCCACTTCACATCTGGAAAACAAAAAGTCCTCAGTCTAACTATAGTTTACACATTTCCACTTTTTGTGGCAAGAATTGTACATCTGCATTAAAAGATACCACCATTAAAGTGACGAATCAAAGCTAAAGAAACTTTTTCTCCAGTAGATTTATATAAACCTGATTACAGATGCAGAGCAAACAAGCAGATGTTGCTCACCATTTATATTTTGTGGACAAAGTGAACAGACATTTGTGTGCGAATCTGGCAAGTTCAATATTTTTTCTGTATAAGCATGATTTGTTTCTGAATAAGCATCCTCTGTTGCACTGTTATTGTTACTAAAATTAAAAGTATTTTTTGTTAATTGAAATAAAGCTGGAATAAAAAATATATATATAAATATGATTTTTTTTTTTAAATGATGCCTATAAACTTTGAAGTAAAAGTTGAAGTAATAAATATAACAAAACTAAAACTGAAATAAAAATAGATTAAAGCTAAATATGAAAAAATAATAAAATAAAATAGGCTATAAATGAGATTTAAAAAAAAAAATAATAATTAGAAATGCTGCCTATAAACTGAAATAAATAAGTTGAAGTTGAAGTACTAAAACTATCAAAACTTAGTACAAATAAATTAAAGCTAAACAGAATTTTTTTTAAACAAATAAAACGACCAAAAAGTATATAGTAAAATTACTAAAAACATTAAAATTAAATTAAAATGAAAAGTGAAAATATAAAAATAAAAGCTAATTCAAAATATTAATGAATAGACAAACCACATGTATTTACACAATACAGATTGTTGCAAAGCAGCTTCACATTAATAAATAGGAAATTAACTTAATGTTGCAAAATTAATTTTTAAATAATAGAACAGATTCAATTTCAGCTCTACAGAAGACAAGTGTCATTACTCTGCTCAACTTATATAGTTCAATACGTGTCAATGTTCCAAAGTTGATCATTTATGAAATAAACTCAATTTAGCAGCTCTAGAGAAGATAACCGTGTCAAGATTAAGATCAGTTCAGTTCATTAACAGTGGCAATGCTGCAACGTACAGTACATCAGTTATGAAGAAAATTCAGTACTAAGTAACATTTTAATATAGCACTGCTTTGTTGACACTGAAACGATATTCCTTTCACTAGTCGTCTTCTTCCTAGTCCTTTGAAAGGAGTGTTGATCCAGGGACATGTTTTGGTAAAGTATAAGTCCATTAGGTGTAATAATCCCCACATGATGAGTGTGTGTGTGTGTGTGTGTGTGTGTGTGTGTGTGTGTGTGTGTGTGTGTGTGTGTGTGTGTGTGTGTGTGTGTGTGTGTGTGTGTGTGTGTGTGTGTGTGTGTGTGTGTGTGTGTGTGTGTGTGTGTGTGTGAGTGTACTTGTACAACTATCTTTGTGAGGACCAGTTTGAGTTTTAGACCATTGGAGTGAGGACAAAGAGAGTAAAGTGAGGACATTTTGGCTGGTCCTCACTTTCTGAGAGCCTTTAAAGGCTTGTTTGAGGGTCAAGACTTGGTTTTTGGGATAAGGTTATAATGAGGTTAAGGGTCGATTTAGGGTCAGGGGTCGGGTTAGGCACTTAGTTGTGATGGGTAAGGTTAGAGTAAGCGGCTAGAGATTGCATTGTGTCAATGAATGTCCTCATAAAGATAGATGTACAAGAGTGTGTGTGTGAATGTAAGTGTGTGCGTGTAAGTGTGTGTGAGTGCGTGTGTGAGAGCGTGTGTGTGTGTGTGTGTGTGTGTGTGTGTGTGTGTGTGTGTGTGTGTGTGTGTGTGTAGGATCTCACCTCTCTCCGCTGAAGCCTGGTCTGCAGGTACAGTTCCTTCCCCAGGATCCCTCAGTGCAAACGCCTCCATTCTCACAGTCTGAATCCACAACACACTGACGCCATCTGATGAAACACACTGAATTATCAATGATCAATAAAAGAAATGACACACTCTCAGGAAAAAAAGGTACAAAATCTGTCACTGGGACGGTACCCTTTCAAAAGGTTCTAATATGTACCATTTAGGTACTAATACGTACACTATTGGTACCAATATGTACCTCTGAGATACTAATATGCACACGTTAGGTACAGAGACGCAGCATTTGAAAGGGTTTCACCACAGTGACAGCTTTAGTGCCTTTTTTTCAGCTTTAGTGCATAATCCATAATGTGAAAATACAACAAGGCTTTATAGATATTAAACTCAATCAAACCAGGGTCCTTTTCTTTGAATATGGATCAACTGGTTCCCAGATAAACTCGGCACAAATCTTCGAAGCAAACTTGAAGTTCCTCCAGCAGTGTTGATTAATAGAGTAACGCATTTGACTTTTCAAGCCTCGCTAACAGGTTATCATTCAAGTCGCTGTTAAGATTTACTGTAAATAGGCAAAGAGTCTATGTTCGGATCATTATTGCAGTGATTATTGTGTTTCTGTGTTATATGTATGGCAACAGTTCTTCTACTGTAACCCTCATTGATGGAGTGTGTAACTTTTCATTTCTTAAACACCCGTGTATGAAGAAACATGATGCCATATTCCAGGATGACAATGTCAAAATTCATCAGACTCAGATTGTGAAAGAATGTTTGTGAGAAGCATGAAGAATCATTTTCACACACGAATCGTCCTCTAGATTCACTGAAAGTGTTTGTGATGTTCTGGAGGAGACTTAACAGAGGGCTGGACTCTTGCATTGACGATACAACATTTACCTTGTGATGGAAATTAATGTTGTGATGTTATTTCCATCAAGAGGTGCATACATTTTTGGTTAAGATCTTGAATTGACAATGCGCAGGACAATTCATTTGTTCGGCTGTAAAATAAGTGATTGTCAAAATTCCCTATAAAATTAATTAATAATTCCCTTTGAGCTAAATTTACCTGTTTCCCTTACAGAGAGATTGTAAAACTAATCTTAATCGAGCGGTTTAGTCCAAATTTTCTTTTTAAATATCTTCATTTGTGTTTTAAAGTGATATTTCACCCAAAACTGAAAATTGTCATCAATTACTCACTCTCATGTCGTTCCAAACCTGGAAGTTTAACGTGATATCATAAAACTAAAACTGTAATAAAAAAATAAAAACTATTTTTGAGACAATAAAATAATAAAAATGACAAAATAATAAAATGACTAAAACTTTAACTAAAAGTAAAATGAAATGGAAGATATAAAAATAAAAACTACATTCAAAATATTAATAAGAACTATAATAAGAAGCAGCAAATCATCATATTAGAGTGATTTCTGAAGGATCATGTGACACTGAAGACTGGAGTAATGATGCTGAAAATTCAGCTTTGATCACAGGAATAAATTACATTTTGACATACTATATTCACATAGAAAACAGCTATTTAAATCTGTAATAATATTTCACTATATTACTGTTTGTACTGTATTTTTGATCAAATAAATACAGCCTTGGTGAGCAGAAGAGACTTCTTTCAATATATGTGTGTGTGTGTGTGTGTGTGTGTGTGTGTGTGTGTGTGTGTGTGTGTGTGTGTGTGTGTGTGTGTGTGTGTGTGTGTGTGTGCATTAGCCAAGTGTCAAGCTAAACAAGTAAGCATTCAAAGATCAGGGGCCGGTTGCATAAACCTCTAAGACTAGTGTAACAAGTTAGACTTCAATTTATTTTTCTTTAAGGCCGTTTGTCCACCAAAGCGTTATTAGCCAGCTGAAAACACTAGGCGCTCTGCTGAAAACGCCTAGCTATGAGCGCTTGAGTGTTTTGCAGCGTTACGTTTTTTTCAGTTGAGACACTTTGCTTGTTATGATACTGAATATCCGCGAAAGTGTTACTAGTACTAGTTGTACAAGCAGAATGTGGCGGTTGGTCGGTGTGGTATTAGTCCCGCCTCTCCTCCACTGTGATTGGACGGTTTGGTAAAGTGATGAGCGCTGCGTTTTACCTAAAGTTGAACATTCTTCAACTCTCGGCGACCTGTAAAAACCGCTGAGCGCTTTGGTGGCTGGACACACGGCCTAAAACTGTTCATAGCTTTTTAAATCAGTTACATAAAAAAAAACGTAGATTGGCCTAATTTGATTCTGAAAAGGAAGACTGACTGCTAGTGGGTCATGCTAGAACTTAAGACACTGTGTTAACATAATGGCTATGTTTCTGCAACCGGCCCTGGGCCCCATCATCTGCAGACATCACTCACTCGCAGGACGGGCCCGTGTGAGCAGGTGGACAGACGCAGGTGTATCCCGGGACCGTCTTCACACACGAGCCTCCGTTCTCACAGCGATGCTCCTGGCACCCGTCCACCTCCTCCTGGCAGTTCTTCCCAGCGTATCCATCAGGACACTTGCACACATAGTCCCCGGGCAGATCCCGGCACACGCCGAGGACACAGGGCTGTTGGACACACTCATCCACGTTCTCCTCGCAGCGTTCGCCCGTCCATCCCGGGACACATGTGCAGGCGAAGAGATTGAAGAGGTCCGTGCAGGAGCCGTTGTTCAGGCAAGGCTCGGAAACACACACGCGGGAGCCGGAGCATCCCAGCTGAGGCTCTGCCGTCCCGCCAACTCGGATGAACTGGGACGTTTGCGGCGCCTCCTCTTCCGGGCGTCCGGAAAACGGTAAATAAACCCCACCGATCCGCACCTCTCCCAAACAGCCGGTGTAGTTCTCCGCCAGCCACACGGTGGAGGAGTTGAAGAAGTTCAAGCTGCCAGACGCCAGACTGGATCCTGATATCCGACCGTCCACGGCCAGCATCCAACGGGACGCAGAGTTCCTCGAGACGGATGTGTAGAGCAACAACACCTGATGCCATTCTCCATCCGAAACAGGGACGTTGCTGGTGAAGGCGTGCACATCCAGACTGTTCCCCTCACGAAACTTCACGATCAGCGAGGAGTTCAGAAGCCCCATGCAGAAGAACTCCAGCCGGTCCGAGGCGCGCAACAGCGTCCCGTTCTCCTCACGCGTCCGCAGATCCATGGAGATCCGTGTCACCGGGAACAACAGGGAGCCGTTGGCACTGAACCTCAGAGCGTTGCTCTCAAACGTGGCGTTGGCTAAACCTGGAGTGAGGAGGAGTGTGTTAACACGGGGCGTCACAAGTGTGTTAACACTTACTTGAACTAATCCAATTATTTACTTGACGTACACTGGAAATGTCAATCATTTAACAACACATTTGCATGGTCACATGGTTCTCTGATGTTGGTCATGGTGCGCAAGTAAACTGATCTTTTTTAGCTAGTGTTTTATTTTAATTGTTTAGATTTTAAAATGATTTTTCATATAGGGCTACATGACTGCCAGAAAAATGTAATTGTGATTATTTTGTCATATATTGCAACTTAGACTGTTACCATTTTATTATTATTAGTTATAACTCTAATTATAAAAAAGACAGATATATATCACTGTTGTAAATTACAATAAACTTTGACTATTCAATAAAAAAATGTAAGTGATAATATAAAAAAAATATTTTTACACTACAAGTAAAAATTCTACATGACTGCCAAAAAATTCAATTTGAACTTTTACTGTTTTATTATCAATTATAAAAAATGAGAGAAAATATTACATTGTAAATTAAAAAAAACTGACTATTCAATAAAAATGTACTTAATATTAAAATGTGTATTTTACACTAAAAGTTAAAATATTACATGATAGCCAGTAAATTATTATTTTGTCATATATTTAAATTTGAACTGTTAATGTTGTTTTTATTATTATTATTACTATTATTATTATTGTAACAAAAAAATGCCAGAAATATATTACTCTTATAAATTACAATAAACTATGAAGATTCAATAAAAAAATTAAAGTGAAAATACTAATATTTATGTCTTAAATTCTCTCAATATGTTAATATTCTTTGACGCAATACTTTGAAACCCTCAAAGTTTAACATTTAAAATCATAAAGCTTTTATTTTGACAGAATACTGGTGAAATTATGTAATATTTTATTTTATCAAGTAGCAAAAATAAACTATACCGACTCTGTTCCGGTTCAAATTGAATCCAATTGGATTCAAATCAATGAACCAAAAATTACACAATGAAAAAAACAAACAAAACTGTATTTATTTACATTCTTTTTTAGTTTATAGATTCTTTTTTTTTTCTTTTCTTTTTTTTTTTATGTGCTTTCTTGAAGTTCTAACATTAGAGCATTGCACTAGAAACGCCAATATCAAAAAATGTACACCTTCAATGCACATACATTTCTTGAAATAAAAGTGTCTGCAAAATGCATAAATATTGAGAAACATAACAAAATACATTATTTTTTATTATTATTAAAAATTTTATTTTGGGTCTGTGCATTTAACCACTAAATTTATGGGTCAAGTTCAAGAAGATTTCAAGGAAAACATCCTAGATTTTCCAACAAACTCAAAAAATGCATTGTGGGTCAAACTGACCTGAAACATAATATAAGGGTTAAATGTTTATTTTTTTCATATGACTTGTTGAGTTTCGTCTGAGTTTAGTTAAGAGTAAAACAGGGAACACTGAAGCTCAGTCAGTCGGATACTCACACTCATAACCATCAGGCAGATCCACACACTGAGTCCCGGAGTCACACGGATCGCTCACACACCACACACGCGTGTCACACGTCTTCCCGGAGAAGTTCAGCGGACAGGAACACACAAAGTCATTCCAGATGACCCGGCATTTCCCTCCGTTCTCACAGGGCTTATTCTGCAAACACAATGTGTGATAGTACAACATCTGAGGAGTCGAGACAAACACCAGAAAAGTGTGTAACACTCAGCAGAAGTTAGTACAGTAGGAAAGATTTCTTTTTGGCTGCATTTATGTGATCAAAAATACTGTAAAAATAGTGAAATATTATTACAATTTAAAATAGCTGTTTTCTATGTGAATATACAGTAAAATGTAATTTATTCCTGTGATCAAAGCTGAACTTTCAGCATCATTACTCCAGTCTTCAGTGTCACATGATTCTTCAGAAATCACTCTAATATGATGATTTGCTGCTCAAGAAACATTTAATATTATTATTATTAATGTTAAAAACATACTTTTGATGAAACTGTGATACATTGTGTTTTCCCGTCTTCTTTGATGAATAGAAAGTTCATTAGAACAGCATTTATTATGCTGGCTTGACAAATGATAACAATATTATTGGCTCGACATTACTGTTAGCAATGTGATAAAACATGCTAGCAACATGGTAATTCATGTTAACAATGTGTTAATTCATGTTGGAAATGAGCCAAAACATGCTAATTAATGCTAGCAATCTGGTAAAACATTCTTATTCATGTTAAATGTGTGGAAACTTGTTAACAACATGTTAATTAATGCTAGAAATATGCTAAAACATACTAGCAATATGCTAATTCATGCTAACAATGTACTAAAACATGCTATCAATGTGCTAATTCATGCTAGCAATGTGTTAAAACATGTTAATTCATGCTAGCAGTGTTTTTCTCTTTCCACTTCACTAAATTTAAAGCTTATTTAAATTTAAAATCTTTTGTAATAAATGTCTTTACTGTCATTAATTTAATGCACCCTTGATGAATACAAGTATTAATTTCTTTAAACTGATCCCAAACTTTTGAACGGTAGTGTCTCACCTTACACGTCTGGTCGCCCACACACCCCTCCAGCACATTCGAGGAGTTTCTGGGTAAGTAGCTTGAATGCTGTGGTTTTTGGCTGATGCTCCCCGAGTACATGAACAGTTGTGTGTCGTCTATCCGGACGTCCTGCAAACAACCCTTGAAGTATCCGCCCCACTGTACAGTGTTTTCTCCTTCGGGAAGCCCACCGAGATACGCCACATCTCCCGCCTCCACCTCAAAATCAACACGACTGGCAGAAATCTGCTGCGTTTCGTTAAACACTAAAACACCATGCTGTTTCTTAATAGCCACAAAGACCTTCTCCCCATCGGTTAGGAATCTGGAGGCCTTTATGAAGGAGTTGTATATCGCAATATATACTGAGCCATTTTTCAGAAAAAGAGTGAAGTAAGCTTGATTGTCATGCTGGAGCTGAAAGACCAGGCCGTCCGAATGCCGTGATCTGAGCCACAGCGACACGCTCAGGTATGAGTCGTGCTTCTGGAGGATGGGGAACGCAGCGAAGCTTCTGTTGCGCTCGTGACTGAACGTCCATGAAGAGTGCTCTGTTGGGGAGAACGCTTAAAACTTTTAGTGAAAAGCATCCAGAACATACGAGAGAAAACATGTACACCTTAAAAATAAGAAAACAAGAATTTATAGTTGATAAGGCCTGCTTTAGGAGACTTAAGATTTGTTTAAAGCTGCAGTCCGTAACTTTTTTGGGTTAAAAATGATCCATAATACATTTCTGAGCAAGTACTGTACATAACCAGCCAGTGTTCAACTCGATTCAAAACGGTAAGCCTGTAATAATGTTTTTAACTCCAGTGGTACTGGTGGATTTCCGCGGGAAATTCGAGCATGTGTTTGCGTCATTACGTCACATCTGTCCACATAAAGAAGAGTCTCGGCTAGTCGGCTATGAGTGTGAGGATGCTGGAGGTGGAGATTTATAGCCTTTTCTCACAGCACTTGATATAATTAAACTTAGCAATTTGATGGCGGATCCAGAAAGGTTCAAACGACAATCACCAGCTGGAGATTCACCCGTTGTAAAATGCAAAAGACTTCAGACTTCGGAGCGGCTACAGAAAAAAAAAAGACTGCAACCGGCCCGTGCGAAAACAAGGATAATATCAGAAGGGCAGTAAATGTAGTCACGCAATGCTGATGTTGTTAACATTAACAATTTGAGAACAAAGTATAATTTGCACGGTTTGACGTGATATGATAAGCGATAGTTAGATTTAATCAGCGCGATTTACAGCAATGCTTTTTTTTCCTTAGTTGGTCAGAACAAAAGTGGATGTTACTTGTTCAGATTACATTTTCCGGTGAAAATTCTTGTTGGTCAAACTTCCAAAAAGTAGAATCTGTGATTGCGAATGCCAGTATCCACACCGGCGCGACTGACCGCCGCACATTCTCCTCAAAACATTGGATTCATCCGCTCTGTGCCGAGCCGAGGCACAACCCACGTAAAGTTGATAATTCCGCGAATAACTGCAATTGCAGATTTTGAACAGAGATGGCGACAAAGAGGAAAAACTACGGACTGCAGCTTTAAAGTGTGAAAATATGACTCATGAAACATAGTCCTGCCAAATTATCATTATCATGTGTTTGTACAGTAGTGTTTTGGTCATTCTCATTTGCTATTAATGATGATCAAGCATTCGCAAATTTTTTTTGTCAGCCTCTGATTTAAAATATTTACTATTTTAAGTTAATATTTCAATAATTGAACAACATGTTCATAGTTCTGTGATATTAGTTTATGGTCACAGGACATGCAGGTAAACCAATAAAATATTTTTGTAATCAATTTTATATTTTTATGATTTAGTAAATAATTAGTTTTTACTCAACTTACAAACAACCTGTAGTTTCCTCACAAAATCCAGTTTAGGGAACAGTGATTATTTGAAATATTTAGGAACATTATAAATGTATTTACTGTCAATTTTAAACATATTTGGTGTATAAATTTCTATTTTTACATTTTTTCAGAATCCTGAAAAAAAAAAACTGTTTTCAAAACTGATAATAATAATGTTTCTTGAGGAGCAAATCAGCATATTAGAATGATATCCTGTAAAAAAAAAAAAAAAAACTTTTTAAGGGTAGTGTATAATGTTACAAAAGATTTCTAGTTATTTTAAATTGTAAACAATATTACTGTTTTTGCTGTATTTTGCAACGAATAAATGCAGCCTTGCTTTAGTGAACAGAAGAGACTTCTTTCACACAAAAAAATTCTTCTTAAATTTAATTAATAAACAGTAGCGTGTGTGTGTGTAGTGTATATATATATATATATATGAAGAGTTCAGATGCAAAAGCCTCTAAGTGCCATCTGAAATTTTCTTCTAGAATGATAATTTTTATCAAGCTTGTATATTTAAGTTCAATAATTTCACTTAAATGGCATTGAACATTACCTATTAATTGTCATTTAAGTGAAATTACTGAACTTAAATATACAAGCTTGATAAAAATGATCATTCTAGAAGAAAATTTCAGATGGCACTTAGAGGCTTTTGCATCTGAACTCTTCATATATTCATACATACATACATACATACATACTGTGTGTATATATATATATATATTTTATTTTTATTAAATAGAGGCATCAAATAAGGCTTAAATTAAGGCTTACCAAATTAAGGCTTACAAATCAAAGTCATATCATTGACACATAATTTAATAATTAATTACGGCAAGCTGTTATTTAAAAGTCAGCTCACCTTCTGAACAGTTGTGCCCGTGAAACGGCGTGTGGCATTGGCACATGTAGTCGGTCCACAGATCCACACAGTGTCCTCGCTCAGAGCAGGGATCGGGACGGCACCGCTCACTCCTCTCACAGCCCATCTGCACATACTGAGAGCTGAGGCTTCTGGGTAAAACCAGCTCAGCATCTACACGCAGATCCTCCAAACACCCGACGAACGCCGTCCCAGACGCCGTGTTGTTGAGGAACTCCTGAGGAACGCCACCGATGTGTGTTTTCTCCAAGCCCTTCGGCTGGAAGGACAGAAGCTGGTTGTGTCCTCCATCCTCGGCGGTCTTGTTTTCTGAAATCAGGGTCAGAACGAGTCTCTCATCCACACTAACAGAGACTTCATGCCAGAGGCCGTCACTGAACTCCCCGGTTAACGTCACAGCAAGCTTTAAATCTCCAGATTCGGCTCTGGAGAGAAGATTCCCACCTCTCAGCTCCAGTGTAAAAAAGTGCTCTTGGCTTCCCCGGTAGAGGAGGATTGCATCTGGTAAAGTCGTCCTGAACCTCATCTGGACACTGGGCGCCTGTGATCCCGCATCCCGGCGACTCCGGTTACTGTGTGAAACCTCTAAGACCACATAACCTCCACCCGTCATGGAGAAGGTGGTGGAGGTTTCGCATCGGTCCCCATGATAACCAGAAGGGCATGTGCAGGTGTGTCGATGCTCCTCTCCATGCAGTGATGGCCAGCAGGTGGCGCTGTTCAGGCAGGGGTCGTTCACACACCCGGTCAATTCGACATCGCAGTCCCGGCCGCCCCAGGGCAACTGGTCCCGCGCAGGACGAGGACAGTAACACATGTAGTCATTAATGCCATCCTCACACCGGGCACCGTTCCGACACGGCTCGCTCTCACACTCATCCATGTCAATCTCACACACCACACCTGCAGGGGGATCACACACACACACACAGGTCATGTGAGGCTTTAGACTGCTGTTCTACAAAACTGTTAGTCTTATTCAAAAGCTTTTTATATGCAACACAGTTTTTCTGATCTAAATTAGGATTTAAAATGTAACATTCTGGTTTGCTTTGCTTGTTTGTAGTGCTGTACAATTCGGCAACAATTTTGTGATTATGTATCAATATGACTATAAAGAAGAAGAAGAAAAAGAAGAAGTGTTAATAATAATAATACATAAAATATATAATAATACTAAAGAAAAAATAAGAATTATCACTATTGTAAAAAACATTATTTAGTATTTAAGTAATACAAATATAAAAAGATAATGTTTTATTATTATTATTATTATTGATAATATAATAATAACAATACTATAATATTAAGTACTATTACTATTGTAATATTTCACTATAATATAAAAATTTTGTATTTAAGTAATACAATATAAAAACAAGTATAATATAAAAATATAATCATACATTTTATTATTGCTGTTGTTGTTGATAATATAATAATAAATAAAATAAAAAATAATACTAATTGAAAAATAAGAAAAAAAAGAAATATTACTATTGTAAGAAAATAAAGTATTTAAATAATATAATATAAAAATATAAAGATATAAAAAGATATTAATAATATTTTATTATTATTATTATTGTGGATCATATAATAATAATAATAATAATAATAATAGCAATACTATAAAAATGAATACTATTACTATTGTAATAACTCACTGTAAAATTAAAAAAATATTTAAGCAATATAATATAACAATATACTAAGTTTTATTTTTGTTGTTGATAATATTACATAAAATATACAATAATACTAAATATAAAAAATACTACTATTGTAATATTTCGTTGTAAAATGTACTAATATTATGGCCAACACTTTTTGAAATACGCAACACATATATTTATTTAATTAAATTATAATCGCAATAAGCCATATCATGATTCCTGTTTTATTTCGATGAATTGTGCAGCCCTACGCAACACTCTTTTATGTGAGGATTTTAGAGATCATGTGACTAAGAAAGTGATTGGTTATACTTAAACTAATTATATCAAACAAATGAAGAAAACATAAGACTTCATTTGAGTGAAAGCCAAAAACCAAAAAAATGCAACTGACAATGTAAATCTTAAGCAGAAACTTATGAAGCAACTGCAACCTTGATCAATTACTAACAGCACAGTGAGATAAAAACAAATAAATTGACTTTAACTGCATTTACTTTAAGCCTTTTAGCAATGTAATCCTGGTAAAAGGATTGGCATGCCAGCGTATGGTTGGAACGGTTGCTTCTACTTAACTGAAGTTTATTTAGTGTGTTTAATTTACTGTTAACTACCGCTGTGAATAATAATATTGCACCTGTAAATATGACCAAACTACACCAGCACACAACTAGAGCGCTCTGTTATTGAGCAACCATTATAATCAATGTCAGTGCAAACTGTAAAGAGTTCTAGTAGTTGCTTGTAATACATTTTGCAAATAAGATTACAGATAAGCTGCTCGGAAATTTACCATGCATATATATATATATATATACAGTATATGAGGGAAAAGAAACAAGTTAATATACTGAAACCAACAATGTTAGCAATACCACAATACTGAATTTCAAGAGTAAACTAGAACAATACAATCCTAGAGCGGACATACAGTAGTTTTTACAGTAGTTTTCCAATACAAATATCTAAATTCTTAAATCAAGATACATTCACTTGAGATTTTTTTTCTCTTGTTTTCAGAGAAATGTAATGCAAAGGGAAAATAAGTTTATTTTTCTGACCCCACTTGCAGAAATATCTAAAATTCTTAAATAAAGATATGCAAAATAACATAAAATAAGAGTCTTGTTTCCTGGAGAAATTCTTCTAAAGAAAAATGCACTTAATTCAGAGGAAAAACAAGTTTATTTTTCTGACCCCATTTAAAAAATGAAACAAACTTACTTATTTATGATACATATTTTTCAGAAAACAAGACTTCTCATCATGCGTCATTGTACATATTTGCACTGGAATACAAAACAAAAATACTGAGTGAGCAAATCACTCGTTGCGTTGAACAGGAGTGTCTTTATTTGTGCTTTTCAATTAATAACTATGTGCCTGAAAATCCAGAACACATTCTACAGTTTATGTATGATATTCATCATAAATTGAATTTCAAAGGAAGGAACCAGTCGCTCTTCGTGGACAGGAGAATCCCGAGTTTTCTGCAGGTTATTTCCACATGACTTCCAGAACGCTCCGACACTTTACCTGTCAGGAGAAGCATCCCACTGCAAATGACTTTCACTATCAGTCCTCTCATCCCGGCGGAGTCACTCTCCTCCTGACACGAGTGAGAGTTTCCAATGTTTTCTTCCTCCTTCTCTCGTTGCTCCTTTCTTTCCAGCGTCTTTGTATTTTTCCCTTTTGCACAAACACACACTCACAGTGGATGGAGCTCTCGGTGCCGAGCGTCCCGGAGCGAGTGCGAGGGATGAGTGATAATAATCCACAGATTCCCTCCCTTCCCAGCTGGCTCCTGTCAGTGCTGACATCAGGAATGTTTCTGCCAACTCATTACTGGAGATGTGGGTTGAGTCTGTGTCCGTGTGGGAAGGTTTCAGGAAGCCTGGAATGCACTACACCACTTTTAAACCCACTACGCATTACATACAGCACTGGCCAAAAGTGACTCTACAAGCTATCAGAGTTGAATTTTCTCTGGAAAATGATCGCTGGAAATGAACTAAACTCAACTAGACGACTGAAATCCGGCATCCTGAAGTTATTAGTCCAAGCTGTGGGTGTTTGTTGGTCTGTCAGGATCATCTGTCTTAAGCAGATCTCCTGTAAGCGTCTCACCTCACTTCACACTAAAACACTATTACAACAGGATTTGTTTTCTTAAAGTTGGAGCATGTCTATGATTCAAACTAGGCCTATATCGAAATTATCGAAATATCGCAAATGTATATATCGCGATATATGCAATAACTGGGGTCATGAACAAAAGCCAAAGAGAAAATCACTCGCTGAATAACTTTTGTAGCTTTAATAAGAATCAGTATATATTTAATTCATACAGTGAAAACTAAGCAGTGTTTATTTTTACATTTGATTGTTCAGTTTCTGTTGTTAAATAACCCTAATGTAGGGTAACCTGAACCCCTAAACCCAGAGGTTTACACTGATGTTAAAATAACACTACTTATGCCACAGTAAAACACTGATGTTCACTTTCAGAAGCTGTAGGGATGTTTTCTAGTCACAAAAAGAATGTGAAACACATGTAGGTTATATGATTTTAAAGATAATTTAAAGATAATTTAAGTTTATTTTACACAATTTTAGCATTATCGTATCAAATATTGCATTATTTAATGAGTTATCGCATATCACACTTTTCTTCATTATTGTGAAGCCCTAATTCAAACTGTATCTCAGTGATTAAGACTGGGAGTGGGAGATTATACAGAGCTCTTCAGTTTTACATTAATTAGAGTAAATAATGTTTTTTGAATATCTAGTACCACTTCATTTGTTGAAGTGAATTTTGGGGCGAACTATCCCATTCATTTAAAGGGAAAACAGATTCTTCTGAAAAGCAGACATTTTTTCTTGTTTTAAAGTCCCCCTGTGGTGAAAATGTCTATGTGGTGTTTTTAATCTGCTTTAAGACAAACCATGTGTAAATTCATAAGTCGACACCATTGCTGAGTATTTCCTCCTTAAAACTGCAGTGAACCAAAGACAGTCTCAAAAACACGCTTTGAAATCGCTGGTGTTTCTGACGTCACAAACTACCTTGTAACCAATCAGATCAACGTGTGATCGTCAACCAGTGGACCTCTGAGCTGAGTGAGTGAGTGGAGGCGGGGCTCATTTGCATATTCATAGAACCACGCATACTAAATGAGGGAAGGATGTCGAGTTACATTCAAGCAATTTGATGGCATGAAGAATTTTTTTTTCATGGAAAAAACATTTAAATATGTAATTTTTGTGATCAAAGATGAGTTTTAAGTGATAAAATAAAATTATTGACTACAGGGGGACTTTAAGTGTAAAGACATTTGTTATCTTCAGTCATTTTGCTTCTCAAGTAAATGCATCTTGATTTAAGGATGATTAGATATTTGTACTGGAAAACAAGAGAAAAATACCGCGGTAGAAAATCTTTCTTTGCAGTGTAGCTGTACGAGCAAGTTTACCGAGTCGGAAAAGCCACTCATGCGGAGCTGGTGAAGTGATGCAATACTCAAAATGCACTAGTTTGAAAATCATGCATTATGATAAAAGAGTTTTGAGGTCATTTGAGGTGAACAAATAAGTCTTAGTTAATCGATAATCTGCACCCCATTGTGCGAAAAGAAAATAAATGTTCTTGATGTTTTAATGGCACTAGTGTTCATTTCTGCTGGAAACTGCAGTAAATTGTGTATAGGTACATTTTCTGAGTTTTTAAAAGCTTATTTTTTGAGCCTATGTTGTGCATTTAGCAATTAGATATATTTGCATTATCATGGGCGTCAGTTCAGTTTGTAATATGCTGGGGACAGAGACGCATTCGGAAGTGCATTTTCAGAAGTGCTGGGTACAATGACGCATTCATTTTTTTCTCTTTCGCGCAGGTCATGTTTTGAATGACGATGTCCTGTAGCTTACTAATGTAAAGAAATAAAATATATACAAAAATGTGATGATGTCCGACACGTTTTATGAAGAAGAAAGCCTTAAGTTTACAAAAAGCATTAGACATATGACCCACAATTCTGCTTCATAGGTACCATGTTGACAATATGACATGACGTGGTTTAATGTACCTAAACATTGATTACCAAATTTCTCTCTCATATTGCTCCTCATAACCACTGAAAACGGTCAAAAAATCGAACCAAAAGTCCAATTATTATGGACGTAATCTGACATTAAGCGTTTCTGCTTCACATTTTCAGCAGGGCAGTGGAGCGGCTGTGGGTTGACTCCACACGGTTCTCATGGGCTTTATATACAAGTCCTAACATGAGAAATCTTTACGTGGTTTAATGTACCTAAACAACGATCACCAAATATCTCTCTCATATTGCTCCTCATAACCACTGAAAACTGTCAAATAATCTAACCCAAAGTCCAATTAATATGGACGTTAAGTTAAAAGTGGGTACAAAATGACTCTGTCCCCACCGAAATCGATGCCTGTGTGCATTATTTAGATTTTTTTACAGAAAAGGATATGCGTTATACAGAGCAGACGTACACACCTGTGAACCCCGGCGGACACCAGCACTGAAATGCATTGACGAGATCTTCACAGGTTCCTCCGTTTTCACACGGTGCCGACTCACATTCGTTGATGTTCACTGAACAGTTTTCACCTGAGAAACAGAGACGCTGCGGTTACTGATGCGGTTCGATGCTCTGTGAGCAGCGGTCAGCGGTGTTTCTCACCAGTGAACCCAGCGGGACAGTGGCACAGGTATCCAGACGCCTTCTCGAAGCTGAAGTCCTGGTCCAGTTCAGGCAGAACTCTGTAGTGTCTCGAGTCGGAGCGCTGGAAACATTCACCGCCGTTCACACACGGCCTCGCGTCACACTCGTCCACGTCGACCTCACAGTTCTCGCCTTCATAGCCTGAAATACAGAACAGAAGAAACTCGAGAACTGACTTTATACTTCATATTTTCAGTTAGCTTTTATTTGATATTTTAGTAGCGCTGTCAAGTTTGTAAATATATACAAGTGTGTGAGATGCGATTAATCGCAATTAATTGATTTGACAGCACAAATTTTTTACTGTTCATGCTAAGTTTAGTTTCATTATGTGCTTTCATCATTTTATTTATTTATTTTTTCAAATATTGCTATTTAGGTTTAATTTATTTTTATTTCAATTTTATTTTATTTTTATTTCCAGTTGATCATTTTAGTGCTTCAACTTAAACTTTTTTCAGTTTATTGCCAAGACAAACATTTTTATTTTTTGTTTAGTTTAAGTTTTCCAACTAATATCGATAGGCTTATTTTATTTTATTTCAGCCTTATTTCACAGAAATGTTTAACAGAAATGTTTTTAATAGATTTAGTTAAGGAAAATAACCCGATTTAATACTTTCACTAAAAATCACCAGCTGATTAAAAGACAATTACGAACAAAAAAAGTATTATTATTATTATTGTTATTATAGAAGGGAAGTTAATGAATAGAAAAGATATAAAAACAAATATCTAATGCAATGCAGTAGGCTATAAATACAGTCAAAATACGTTATAGGTACATTTTTGCACCTCAGGGATTTTATATTGAACTAAAAATGAAACTAAAAACATTAAAGAAAAACATTTTCATTACTTGAAATACACACACACACACACACACACACAGAAAAATACACAACAAAGTTACAAAACTTTAACTGTACATTAAATATAAATATATAAAATAAAAACGGATTCAAAATATGAATTAAAACTATAATAGTATCTCAATGGTCCTAAAATAACACTGGCTGCAGCATTAAACATCTCATTTGTCGTGATTTAGCAGATGCTTTAATCCGAAGCGACTTTCACACTTGGATCAGCCAGAGGTGAAGAGCAATGGTGACAGTTCACGGATCAAGCCTTCCCAGATCTTTAACCTCTAAGCCCTATTAAGCAGCATTTATAAGAGCATTCGAGTGCTTCTGCTTCACTGGCGAGGGGAAATGTAACTGTTAATAAGTTTAAAGAAAGATTAAAAAATTGGGTGAGGTTAAAAGCTCCATGGAGAAGATTATGACTTGAACAGATGGACTGACACAAAACACTTTACCCTATTTATTATGGAATATACAGTACCAGTCAAAAGTTTGGAAACAGTACTATTTTTAATGTTTTTGAAAGAAGTCTCTTATGCTCATCAAGCCTGCAGTTAAAAAAAAACAAAAACAAAAACAGTAATATTCTGAAATATTATTACAATTTAAAATAATGGTTCTCTTTTTTAATATACTTTAAAATGCAATTTATTTTTGTGATGCAAAGCTGAATTTTCATTAGCAAGTACTCCAGTCTTTGGTGTCTTATGATCCTTCAGAAATCATTCTAATATGATGATTTATGATCAATGTTGGAAACAGTTGTGCTGCTTAATATTTTTTTTATAACCTGAGATACTTTTTTCAGGATTATTTGATGAATAAAAAGTTAAAAAGAACTGTATTTATTTAGAATAGAAATCTTTTGTAACAATATACACTACTGTTCAAAAGTTTGGGAACAATAACTTTTTTTTTTTTTAAGAAATTAGTACTTTAATTCAACAAGGATGCGTTAAATTGATAAAAAGTGATGGTAACGATTTATAGTGTTAGAAATGTTTTTATTTTGAATAAATGCTGTTTTTATGAATAAATGCTGTTAACGTTTTACTCGTCAATGAATCCTGAAAAAAGTATTCCAAAAAAATATATTAAACAGCACAACTGTTTCCATCATTGATAATAACTGAGTATCAAATCATCATATTAGAATGATTTATGAAGGATCATAAGACACCAAAGACTGGAGTACTTGCTGATGAAAATTCAGCTTTGCATCACAAAAATAAATTACATTTTAAAGTATATTAAAAAAGAGAACCATTATTTTAAATTGTAATAATATTTCATAATATTACTGTTTTTTTTTAGTTTTTAGTTTTTTTAACTGCAGGCTTGATGAGCATAAGAGACTTCTTTCAAAAACATTAAAAATAGTGCTGTTTCCAAACTTTTGACTGGTACTGCAAGTCACAGTTTTTATAATCTGAATCCACTATAATTTGTTTGTTGTATACTTATATTGCTTTTTTCTTAATACTATTAAATGTAAAGGATTTGTTGTGGAGTGAGGAAATAAAACAAGTTTATAATGTTTTTAAACCAGTATTTTATATAATTTTTAAATGTATAAAATGTAAAATAATATATAATGTAAAATAAAATAATAAAATGTGACTTATCTGTTTAATATAATATAATATAATATAATATAATATAATATAATATAATATAATATAATATAATATAATATAATATAAAATAGTGTAAAATAAATTAATAAAATGTGACTAATCGGTTTTCTTTTCTGTCAACAATGCAATTTTGACATGATGTGACTTTTATGGACAATATGGTACATCTACTTCAATAAAACCATTCCTTTCATATACTGTATACACAAAATACACTCACCAGACACTTTATAAGGTCACCTGTTCAACTGCTCATTAACATAAATATCTAATCAGCCAATCGTATGGATCGTACAGCAAACCAACTCAATGTAGATGTAGACATGATCAAGATGATCTGCTGAAGTTCAATCTGAGCATCAGGTGATTTAAGTGACTTTGAACATGTCGTGGTTGTTAGTGCATCTCTGAACACACAACACACCAAACCTTGAAGCAGAAGAGCTTCTCTGAACACACACCAAACCTTGTAGCAGAAGAGCATCTCTGAACACACAACACACCAAACCTTGAAGCAGAAGAGCTTCTCTGAACACACAACACACCAAACCTTGAAGCAGAAGAGCATCTCTGAACACACAACACACCAAACCTTGAAGCAAAAGAGCTCCAGCAACAGAAGAAATACAAATAGTATTTATTCAATGCTAATGTCCATTTAGATCTCATGGTTCTCTTTGCAATTGCTTCCATGTTTCTCTAGGTGGCAGTGTGGTGTAAGAGATCATCACTGATTTCTTCACACTATAATGCTGGAATTGATTTGCAACAAAATGAGCCTTTGAATGCATGAATAAACACAATAAAGGTATGATGAATAGGTTGAATTATAGACTGGTTACCTGGCCAGCAGAGGCAGGAATACTGGTTAACTCCTTCCTGGCAGGTGGCAGCGTGCAGACACGGGTCAGACACACACTCGGGGATGTCTTCTTCACAGAAAGAGCCCATAAATCCAGTGCCACTGCAGTCACACTCATAGCTGTAATGCAAAGCACAGTCTGATGTGTGAAGAAATCATTTTACACATGAGCTGTGGTTTGAACTGTTTTAAAGGACAAACATCATTTCTGTTCACATAGTGTTTACAGTTTAATGATGTACAAAAGCTTTTAAACTCATTCCATGTAGCTAAAACCTGCTTTAATGCTTTAATATTTCCGCCTTAAATACTTCACAATACATATGGAATACGGTAACAGTATTTAAGCAAACTGCATTTATTTTTATTTGAAAACTTTTAATGTCCCCCTGTAGTCAATAGTTTTATTTCTTAAAACTCATCTTTGATCACCAAAAGGACATATTTAAAAGTTTTTTCCTTCAAATAGCCTGAATGTAACTCGACACCCTTGCCTCATTTAGTATACGCGGTTCTATGAATATGCAAATGAGCCCCGCCTCCACTCACTCACTCAGCTCAGAGATCCACTGGTTGACGATCACACGTTGATCTGATTGGTTACAAGGTAGTTTGTGACGTCAGAAACACCAGCGATTTCAAAGCGTGTTTTTGAGACTGTCTTTGGTTCACTGCAGTTTTAAGGAGGAAATACTCAGCAATGGTGTCGACTTATGAATTTACACATGGTTTGTCTTAAAGCATATTAAAAACACCATATAGACACATAAACAACATTAAAAGCTTGATTTCACCACAGGGGGACTGTTTATATGTTTTTAATATGCTTTAAGACAAACCATGTGCAAATTCATCAGTCAAGCGAGTGGATCAGGTCGTCACTGATCGAGTGGAGGTGGGGACTAATTTGCATATTCATTGTTCCTGTAGAACTCAACCAATCAGATGACAAACCTCAGATTGATCAAATACACTCACCTGTTCACCATATCCACACACGTCCCTCCATGTTGGCAGGGTGAACTGTCACACTCGTTGATGTCCAGCTCACAGTTGATGCCCTCGTATCCCGGCACACACTCACAGGTGTACAGACCCACGTGATCATGACAGGTGGCGCCGTTCTGACAGGGATCCTCGTCACATTCATCAATGTCCACTTCACAGTTCACTCCTACAACACACACACATGCAGACTGTGTTTCCAATTTAACATTAACAGAGTTTTTAAACATTGTTTTAGGACATTGTATATCTTCAAATGGTGCAGTATGAAAACGATAATCATTCAGTACCATGGTATACACTAGTACCAGTCAAATTTGGACAAGCTTGTTTATTTAATATCTTTTTAGATGCCGTTCAAAAAACTGCTTAAATGTCTGAAATTGTTTTTGTAGACAAATAAAAATTGTCTATAAATAGAATTCTTTATACATCTACTCTTTAGAAAAATTATATAAATAAATAAATAAATAAATAAACAAATAAATATAAAATAAGCTAGTTAAATAATTAATTAAAAATAAATTGATAGAGAACATCCAAAGAAAATCAAATATAAGATTTTTTACATAACTATTATAAATAAATAAATACATTTTATTTGCAGTGAAGTCAGCTGAGAGAATGTCTAAGAAAAGTCAAATATACGAATATTATAAAATAATTATTATAAATAACAAACTAAATAAATATTTGCATCCAAGTTGGATAAGAGAATGTCCAAAAGAAACTCAAATATATGAATATTATAAAACAATTATTATAAAATGAACAACTATTAGCAGTAAAGTCGTCAGAGAGAATGTCCAAAGAAATTTTTTTCTTGTCCAAATTTTTTATTTGTTAAAGATATTTTGGTCAATAATATAACTCATACATATTCACGACTTTATTATTATTTTAAAATATGTAAAAAATATTCATAAAGAAAGAGCAGACTCTTCTATGTTCTAATGCTTATAAGATAATATAATACGCTTTAGTTTGTTCCAGAATCTCATGTATTGTAACCATCTTATTTTGTTATCGAATGTTTTGTTTATGGTCTTCATGATTGTAAATGTGTTCTTTGTTGCAAAATTAATGTTTTTGACTGAAAGTGTATATTAAAGTAGATTAGCACTGTACCCAGCAAGCAATTTTGCGTTTAAAAGACGTTTAAAAGACGTCTAATAGCCTTCCAAACACAGCCCAGACGTCTAGGCTGAAACAAGGCAAAATTTGGGCTGTCAGTGAAAATTGAATAGAAGTCTAAACCACAGCCCAAGAATAGACTAGTCATCAATTAGAAAACAAAGAAATGAAATGAGTGAAGAAATGAAACCAAACACCTTGTAATCACTGTTTACTTTGCTTACATGATGGAATATCAAACATCTCACAAGTTATTTTGGCAAAAACGACATGTAACCAAATTCAAGGTTATTTTGTCTAGAAGTGAGTTACTCACAGCCGGACTATATCGGGTCTATAGTTAACCGAGATGGAGAAATGACGGATATTGCTTGCTAGCCACAGTATGTTTGACAGTCCTTACCTGTAAACCCAAAAAAACATTCGCAGATGTAGCGGTCCTTCCCGTTGATGCACGTCCCGTTGTTCTCACAGGGTTGGGATGCGCACTCGTTGATGTCGATGTCACAGTGGTAACCTTGAAAACCAGGTACACAGTAGCAGTGATACACACCAGGACCGTCCTGACAGATGGCTCCGTTCCTGCAGGGCTGCGACACACACTCGTCGACGTCTTCTTCACAGTGTTGACCCCTGAACCCAGCAGGACACTGGCACTCGTACCCGTTCGGCGCCCACACACAGGTGGCGTTGTTGTGGCACGGGTCATCGGCACAGTTTCGTACCCTCGTCCTGCAGTCCTCCCCGCTGTATCCGCTGGGACAGTGACACGAGTATGCGTTAACCTCATCCACACAGAAGCTCTTGACCCCCGGACAGGGGCTGCTCTCACATTCATCGATGTCCAGGGTGCAGTTGAGTCCGTCGAACCCGTCGGGACACACACAGGTGTAGTTCTCCGTTCCTAAAATGCTGTTGCACCCGGAGACACAGCCTGCATCTTTACACGGGTCGTATAAAAGCTCACAGTTTACACCTGTGTATAGAGGCGGAGAGCGAGAGCACACACACTCGTAGCCGTTCACAGTCGGTACACAGGTGCTGTTGTTCTGGCATGGAGAAGACACACACACTTCAGACGTGACCGTGCAGAACACACCTGCGGGTACAAAACACGATTTAGAATTAGTCATTAGGAGATGTTTCTATGCAAAGTTGACTTGCATACACACACTGCAGGGACTGTGACCCTAGAGCAGTGGTTCTCAACCTCTCCTGCAGGGACCCCCTGACAGGCCATATTTCTGTTTTAACCCTGAAATGGCACACCTGATTCAGTTAATTAAAGGCTTAATGAGTAGTTGACTAATTGATTAATTGACTAATTCCTACTCTTCCTACTCTAATAACTACTCATTAATTGAATCAGGTGTGCCATTTCAGGGTTAAAACAGAAACATGGCCTGTCAGGGGGTCCCTGCAGGAGAGGTTGAGAACCACTGCCCTAGAGCAAGCCGAGGTTAAAGGTCAAGTGTGTGAAGTGTTTTTATGGAATTCTTCACATTCCAGTTGTGCAAAGCAGGATTGTGCACTAATCAAAACTGAACTGAGAAAGTCCCATTCCAAATCCAAATTTGCAATTTGTGAATAAACTTTGCATGTTGATTCAGACAGAGATAGATAGATAGATAGATAGATAGATAGATAGATAGATAGATAGATAGATAGATAGATAGATAGATAGATAGATAGATAGATAGATAGATAGATAGATAGATAGATATGCGCAATAGATAGATAACGACGAGAATACTTTTTGTGCGCAAAAAACAAACAAAACTACCGACTTTATTCAACTCTTCATTTTCTTCTGTGTTCCTCTGAGTGAGTTCACGTAGTGTAACTTCTGGGTTGTACGTCAGAACGGAGGATCACTATTGGCCAGCATCACACGCATCACACACATGACCAGCGTCGGCCAATAGTGAGCCTCCGCTCTGACGTACAACCCAGAAGTTACACTACGTGAACTCACTCAGAGAGTTGAATTAAGTTGGTAGTTTTGTTTGTTTTTTGCACACAAAAAGTATTCTCGTCACTTGATAAGGTTGAGCCACTGTAGTCACTTGGACTATTTTAAACATTGTCTTTACTAACTTTCTGGGCCGGCAAGTTTCAATTACAGAGAAGCCTATGGAGAAGTGAGACAGCTCTTAGATTTCATCAAAAATATCTTAATTTGTGTTCTGAAGATGAACGAAAGTCTTACAGGGTTGGAACAACATGAGGGAGAGTAATTACTGACAGAATTCTCATATTTGGATGAACTAACCCTTTAATGTCACCGAGATTTCAGATGAGAGTTGCAAGAGCCTTTAAAACGACATTCAGGACAAGTGTGTTGTGTGATAGCAGTCCTGAACACACACACACATCGGGCTGGAAACTGCAGATTTAGACTGGGATTGAAGTGGGATAAAGGGGTTTTGGTCCTCACTAGCACCTCCACCGGCAGATGGGCGAGCGGCGTAACCGTCTTACACACTCGCACACTTACACACACTGACTTAACCTCCACCAGATGCTCCGTCAATGGATTGTGTCAGCTTGACCGACCACCAGTCACCGAGACTAATCCGTCCTCACACACGTGATGCTAAATATACCTGTGTCAATCACAAAGCCTGCAAAACCCCAATAACTGCTCCATGCTGGTTACCGGTGACTACATTTGAGAAATCACTGCAAATGTTATACTTAAACCCATTTTTGTATCCCACTATTTGTTTTTGTTATTTCGAGAATCAGTCAATTTTAGATTTATGGAATAGTCTAAATTAATTAATGTTGGTTTTTGCATTAGCTAGCAATACATTTGTTATAGTATTTATTAATCTTTGGTAACTTTGGTCAAAAAAATACACTGTTAGTTTATGTCAACTCAGGTCCATTAAATAACATTAACATACAACTTTTGATTTTAATAATGTATTAGTAAATGCTGAAATGAACATTAACTAAGATTAATAAATGCTTTTAAAGTATTTATCATTGTTAGTTAATGTAGTTAACTAATAATAAATGGAAGTATTTGTATAGACTGTGAAAAGTTTTTGGATTTTATGCATTATGGTGTATTTTGTGGTTGATTTATTACGGTTTCCTGATTGTACATTTTGTAAAGCTCTTTATGTCTGTAATTTTAATGTCTGTTTTTTACCATTTACACTGAACAAAATTATAAACGCAACACTTTGGCTTTTACCTCTATTTTTAATGAGCTGAACTCAAAGATCTAAGACTTTTTCTATGTACACAAAAGGCCTATTTCTTTCAAATATTGTTCACAAATTTATCTAAATCTGTGTTAGTGAGCACTTCTCCTTTGCCGAGATAATCCATCCAGCTCACAGGTGTGGCATATCAGGATGCTGATTAGACAGCATGATTATTGCACAGGTGTGCCTTAGGCTAACAATAAAAGACCACTCTAAAATGTGCAGTTTTACTGTATTGGGGGGGGGGGGTCTGGGGGGGGGGGGGTCGTCCGAAAATAATGAATGAATGGCACAACAATGGGCCTCAGGATCTCGTCATGGTATCTCTGTGCATTCAAAATGCCATCATTAAAATGCACCTGTGTTCGTTGTCCATAACATACGCCTGCCCATACCATAACCCCACCGCCACCATGGGCCACTCGATCAACAACGTTGACATCAGCAAACCGCTCACCCACACGACGCCATACACGCTGTCTGCCATCTGCCCTGTACAGTGAAAACCGGGATTCATCCGTGAAGAGAACACCTCTCCAAAGTGCCAGACGCCATCGAATGCGAGCATTTGCCCACTCAAGTCGGTTACGACGACGAACTGCAGTCAGGTCGAGACCCCAATGAGGATGACGAGCATGCAGATGAGCTTCCTTGAGACGGTGCAGAAATTCTTTGGTTATGCAAACCGATTGTTGCAGCAGCTGTCCGGGTGGCTGGTCTCAGACGATCTTGGAGGTGAAGATGCTGGATGTGGAGGTCCTGGGCTGGTGTGGTTACACGTGGTTTCGGTTGTGAGGCCGGTTGGATGTACTGCCAAATTCTCTGAAACGCCTTTGGAGACGGCTTATGGTAGAGAAATGAACATTCAATTCACAGCTCTGGTGGACATTCCTGCAGTCAGCATGCCAATTGCACGCTCCCTCAAAACTTGCGACATCTGTGGCATTGTGCTGTGTGATAAAACTGCACATTTTAGAGTGGCCTTTTATTGTGGCTAGCCTAAGGCACACCTGTGCAATTTTGTTTAAGGATGTTTGAAAGTTGTTTTGCAGGAAAACAAGGCAAAAATACTGAATAAGTAGTGAAGGACACATTTAAACATTAGTCTTTAAACGTAAGCCTTCACACTTTCAGTAAACAAGAGCAGAGAGAGAATCTGTGTCAAGAGGTCTAGTGACTGTGAATGACCTACAGTCTCCTCTAATCCAGGATCATCTGCTCTGAGAGAGAGAGGGTGGGGGGGAGGGTGGGGAGAGAGGGTGGGGGGAGGGGGGGGGAGGGTGGGGAGAGAGGGTGGGGGGAGGGGGGGGAGAGAGGGAGAGAGAGAGAGAGAGAGAGAGAGAGAGAGAGAGAGAGAGAGAGAGAGAGAGATGAGATTTGGAAAGAGACTTGAACACTGATCATCAATAAAAATAATAGATTTTGATGTTGTTGTTGAAATAAAAGTGTAGATCTGAAGTCTAGACGGGGCAGGCTGAGCTTACGATGGGCTTCAGAAGCTTCACTTTACAATAAAGTCAAGTGAAAAACATCTCAGAGCAGCAGAAGAGTCCTCAAACCCCCTCAAAGAGACGTGTGGTATGAACCCTCAGGACAGAAGACTGTCTCAGACCCCCGTCCAGAGCAAAACCACTATAGATCCTTTAATAAACACATACCATTCACTATTATTTGCTTCTCTACAAGCCAGTGTGTCTAATAATCAGCAAACTCAACCTTTCACATGCATAAACTGGAAAAATTGTGATTAATCGCATCGAACATAAAAGTTTGTAAATATATAGGCTATAATATCTATCTATCTATCTATCTATCTATCTATCTATCTATCTATCTATCTATCTATCTATCTATATATATATATATATGAACACACACACGTGCACACACACACACATATATATACATTTACCAACTTTTATGTCAGATGCGATTAACCGATATGACAGCAATAGCTTTTTTGCTTAGTATTTTTGTCTTGTCTTCCATTAAAAATACCACACAAAAAAATCTTACATCAAGATAAATTTACTTGAGAAGCAAAATTACTGAAAAACAATCATCAAAATTAAGTGAGAAAACAAGAAAAAATTGGGAAAACAATGTTATTTTTCTAACCTTAAAAACATATGTCCTTGTTTTAAGCAGAAACTCACTTTAATTTGATCTTTTTTTTTTAGTGAACAACACTTAATATCTTCAGTCATTTTGCTTCTCAAGTAAATCTATCTTGATTTAAGAATATTTTGATATTTGTACTGGAAAGCAAGACAGAAACACTGAGTAAGAAAAATCATATTTTTTTTACGGTTACTGAATTGTGTTCTGTCTGCGATCGTCTGCATTTAATCTACAGCAGAGCAATAAAGAGCCATTAGAAAAGTAAAGTGTAAGTGACCCTAAAACCACAATCCACACAGATAACGGCACACTAACAGCCCTGAGCTTAAGTTTCCCCAAATCCTGTTTTGATGAAACTCTAAAGCGGCCGTAATGAACACACAGGTACAGTCTCTCGCTTAAAGGCATTTCATTCTCAGGCTGTTTCTGTCATGTTTTCTTTGTCATAGCCAGTCAAAAATATATTGCATATTTCAACCAACTGCTGTTATTACCAACTCCTGAACAAATGAGAATCACATATGTGGCTCCATGTTCAACATTTTAGAATCTTCAAAAGACATTGAAGTTATTTTTATGTAATACACACAGTTTTAAAGCAGCTTTACAGAAAATCATGATGTTAATGTTTATAATATCCTAATATCTTCACTGGAGCTGGGCGATAATATAGTTATAATATAATGCTATGATACAAGCAATTATGCAGTTAAGATTTGCTAAAGTATATATCGCTTTACTTGAGTGTACTGTATGTATTCGGATAAAGTTGTACGTACTTATATATCCAACTGCTAAATGATAATATTGTATAATTTTACAAAATAAAAATCGGCCAGTTGAGAATTTCTATGTTTTGATTTGTTTGAGTTTACTGTATGCATATAGAGTTGTGCGATAATACAGTTTACATTTGTGCAAATATATATATATACAGTGAGGAAAATAAGTATTTGAACACCCTGCTATTTTGCAAGTTCTCCCACTTGGAAATCATGGAGGGGTCTGAAATTGTCATCGTAGGTGCATGTCCACTGTGAGAGACATAATCTAAAAAAAAATCCAGAAATCACAATATATGATTTTTTAACTATTTATTTGTATGATACAGCTGCAAATAAGTATTTGAACACCTGTCTATCAGCTAGAATTCTGACCCTCAAAGATCTGTTAGTCTGCCTTTAAAATGTCCACCTCCACTCCATTTATTATCCTAAATTAGATGCACCTGTTTGAGGTCGTTAGCTGCATAAAGACACCTGTCCACCCCATACAATCAGTAAGAATCCAACTACTAACATGGCCAAGACCAAAGAGCTGTCTAAAGACACTAGAGACAAAATTGTACACCTCCACAAGGCTGGAAAGGGCTACGGGGAAATTGCCAAGCAGCTTGGTGAAAAAAGGTCCACTGTTGGAGCAATCATTAGAAAATGGAAGAAGCTAAACATGACTGTCAATCTCCCTCGGACTGGGGCTCCATGCAAGATCTCACCTCGTGGGGTCTCAATGATCCTAAGAAAGGTGAGAAATCAGCCCAGAACTACACGGGAGGAGCTGGTCAATGACCTGAAAAGAGCTGGGACCACCGTTTCCAAGGTTACTGTTGGTAATACACTAAGACGTCATGGTTTGAAATCATGCATGGCACGGAAGGTTTCCCTGCTTAAACCAGCACATGTCAAGGCCCGTCTTAAGTTTGCCAATTACCATTTGGATGATCCAGAGGAGTCATGGGAGAAAGTCATGTGGTCAGATGAGACCAAAATAGAAGTTTTTGGTCATAATTCCACTAAACGTGTTTGGAGGAAGAAGAATGATGAGTACCATCCCAAGAACACCATCCCTACTGTGAAGCATGGGGATGGTAGCATCATGCTTTGGGGGTGTTTTTCTGCACATGGGACAGGGCGACTGCACTGTATTAAGGAGAGGATGACCGGGGCCATGTATTGCGAGATTTTGGGGAACAACCTCCTTCCCTCAGTTAGAGCATTGAAGATGGCTCGAGGCTGGGTCTTCCAACATGACAATGACCCGAAGCACACAGCCAGGATAACCAAGGAGTGGCTCTGTAAGAAGCATATCAAGGTTCTGGCGTGGCCTAGCCAGTCTCCAGACCTAAACCCAATAGAGAATCTTTGGAGGGAGCTCAAACTCCGTGTTTCTCAGCGACAGCCCAGAAACCTGACTAATCTAGAGTCAGATCTGTGTGGAGGAGTGGGCCAAAATCCCTCCTGCAGTGTGTGCAAACCTGGTGAAAAACTACAGGAAACGTTTGACCTCTGTAATTGCAAACAAAGGCTACTGTACCAAATATTAACATTGATTTTCTCAGGTGTTCAAATACTTATTTGCAGCTGTATCATACAAATAAATAGTTAAAAAATCATACATTGTGATTTCTTTTTAGATTATGTCTCTCACAGTGGACATGCACCTACAATGACAGTTTCAGACCCCTCCATGATTTCTAAGTGGGAGAACTTGCAAAATAGCAGGGTGTTCAAATACTTATTTTCCTCACTGTATATAGAGTATATGAATACAGTTTGTACGCAGGTGAAGCAGAATGAACTATCCGACTTTTAATATTATTTCAAATGTATTTTTTACGTGTTGCTAGAAGACAATTAGGTCCCACTTTATATTAAGTGGCTTTAAGTACTATGTACTTACACTGAAATTAATAATTTGATACAATTGACTTATTGTGTACATACATGTTTTTACATTGTACTTATATTTTGAAAATACCTATGTGTAATTACAGCTGTAATTAATTTAGACCCTTCCCTTACACCCACCCATACCACACACACCTGTCCCTAACCTTACCCGTATCACACCTCAGTAGCAGCAGTGTGTTTTACAATACAATCTGAACACAATAAGTACATTGTACATAAAGCCACTTAATATAAAGTGGGACCGAAAATTACATATTTGATATATGACATATTTGATCTGGTTTGTAAAGATAAAGGAATAATGTTTGAGGGAGTGCTGCTCCTGGACTTCATCAAACACTCATTCTGACTGGAGAAACACGACACAACACACATTAGTGTGTGTGACCCGACGCTCTCTGACATCTGTGTGTCCGACAGATGAAGATCTCCAGAGAGACGGAGGAATCCTGAGCCTGGTACAGACTCACACCAACAGCAGAGAGAGCAGGGAGGAAACACACACACACACACACACACACACACACACACACACTCCCTCACACTCTCTCTCACTCTCTCACACACACACACACACACACACACACACACACACACGCTCTCTCTCTCTCACACACACACACACTCTCACACACTCTCTCACACACACACACACACACACACACACACACACACACACACACACACACACACACACACACTCCCTCACTCTCTCTCTCACACACACACATACACACACACACACACACACACACTCACAGATTGACACTCTCACTCTCACACACACTCCCTCACGCACTCCCTCACACTCTTACACACACACACACACACAAACACACGCACACAACCGTTCAAAAGGAGTCATTATGACTTGTTTTTTTAAATTCAATTAATGAATAAATTAATGAAATTAATATTTTTATTGAGGAAGGATGCATTAAATTGATCCATTATTTTTGGTAAAACCATATTAAAAATGATTTAATTAAAATAAAATAAAATAAAATAAAATATAATATATATTTGATTTTTAAACCAAAAAGAGCAAAAGAGAGAGAAAAAAAAAGAAAAAAGAAAAGAAAAAAAAATATATATATATATATTTATTTATTTTTTCAGGTTTTTTCTCTTTTGCTCTTATATATTATATATAATTATATATTAATTATATATAATATATTAATATATATTAATTTTAATTATTATATATACTCCTCTAAACTATGTGTTTTGAGTCTCACTTCATCCATCTGAGATAAGTGTCTCTGTGCCGTTCTGATGCAATTCCAGAAAACATCCCTCTATACTGGAAAACACAAACACTTTTCTGGAGATCATGGGTTTAATGTAACTAAATCCTTGGAAAACAACAATAACTCCCTGGAGAAAGAATTTTACATGTTGTTTTCAAACACAAACTAAGTTCCTCCAGTCATGGTCACGGCTTCATCACAGCTTAAAAATACATTCAGTCAAAACAACTGTGAGCTGCTATTCCACTTAAACACAAAGAGTGAAGTGGCAGCGCTCTCCAGCGGGGTTTCCATGGCGATGGTCAACTATGTCGCACATCTTGCCCTGCGCTTTCAATCTGCCCAAAAGTACCCAGAATTCAGGCTTCCCGCAAGTGCAGAAATAGGTCACGGCTTCATTAGGGTGGAGCTCCCGAAATCACTTGCACTGAAACTCCCACCAGAACAATGAGAGACACACTCATCCGAATGGCATGATGACACACTACTGTTTCATTCATAAGCTAATGATGAACTGTGATAAACAGCTCATTAGTTGCAAGCATCAAGTTTACTATTGCTCAAGCTAACGGAGAGTGAATCATCCAGTCCTGAATGATTCCTCAAATCATGTGCTGTTGAGGAGAGTGTGCTGCTATTTTACTAAGTGATCAGATGCACTATTTTCACCTGCTGGACCAGAAAACAGGTGGAAAAATCCCACAGATGCACATTAAAGGAGGAACAGCCTAGCAACACCCTAGCAACCACCACCAACACCCTATAAACCACCAAGCAACGTCCTAGCAACCACCCACAACATCCTAGAAACAGCACAGCAATGCCCTAGCAACCACTCACAACACCCTAGAAACAGCCTAACGACACCCTAGCAACCACCACCAACACCCTATAAACCACCAAGCAACGTCCTAGCAACCACCCACAACACCCTAGAAACAGCCTAACGACACCCTAGCAACCACCACCAACACCCTATAAACCACCAAGCAATGGCCTAGCAACCACCCACAACATCCTAGAAACAGCACAGCAATGCCCTAGCAACCACCCACAACACCCTAGCGACACCCTAGCAACCACCACCAACACCCTATAAACCACCAAGCAAAGCCCTAGCAACCACCCACAACATCCTAGAAACAGCCAAGCAATGCCCTAGCAACCAAGCAACACCTTAGCAATCACTCACAACATCCAAGAAACAGCCGAGCAATGTCCCAGCAACCAAGCAACACCCTAGCAATCACCCACAACACCCTAGAAACAGCCTAGCAACGCCCTAGCAACCACCAACAACACCCTAGAAACAGCCTAGCAATGCCTAACAACATCCTATAAACCACCAAGCAATGCCCTAGCAACCACAAAGCAATACCGTAGCAATCACCCACAACACCCTAGAAACAGCCGAACAACGCCCTAGCAATCATCCACAACATCCTAGAAACAGCACAGCAATGCCCTAGCAACCACCCACAACACCCTAGAAACAGCCTAACAACGTCCTAGCAACCACCAACAAAACCCTATAAACCACCAAGCAATCCCCAAGCAATCATCCACAACATCCTAGAAACACCCCAGCAATGCTCAAGCAACCACCCACAACAACCTAGAAACAGCCTAGCAACGCCCTAGCAGCCACCAACAACACCCTATAAACCACCAAGCAATGCCCTAGCAATCATCCACAACAACCTAGAAACAGCCTAGCAATGCCCTAGCAATCAACAACACTATAAATCACTTAACAACGCCCAAGCAACCAAACAACCAAGAAACAGCCCAGCAATGCCCTAGCAACC
>CM040835.1:33543230-33620730 GCA_022828995.1 Vimba vimba
TTAAATGATTTATATACCAGTAATAATACTTTAAAAGGCTAAAAGTGTTTGAAATTTTCAGTGCATGTCTGTTTGAGTGCAAGCTGTTGAAGCTCCGCCCCCTGTGTCGGGAGCAGCAGCTCATTTGCATTTAAAGGAACAGAGACAAAAACGGTGTGTTTTTGCTCACCCTCAAAAAGTGACAATTTTAACATGCTATATAAAAATATCTGTGGGGTATTTTGAGCTAAAACTTCACACACACACTACACACTCTGGGGACATCATAGCCTTATTTTACATCTTGTGAAAAGGGCATTATACCACCCCTTTAAGTTTTCATATGATTTTGTTCAGCATTATATTTAACAGCAGGCCTTTATAGTATATTATAGTGGAAAAACAGCAAAAAAATTCTTCAGAGGCTCAAACTGAGCAAAAATATGAAATTTGGTGCAGATGCTGATTGTCACAAACTGCTCTGAGACACAACAGGTTGAGGATCCAAATGCAGTTTTATTTGAAAGGGTAATCCAAAGACGTAATCCAGAAAACAGGCAAGAGGTCATAAAGTAAGCAGTCCAAACAAACAAACAAACAAACAAACAAAAAGGGGAATCCAAGAAACGGGCAAAGATTAGTGATGAGTCTTTCATGAACGATACTGTGAATGAATGAATACTGTGAATGAATGAATACTGTTCATTGCGTCTGTCACGTGACAAATGAACGAAAGACTCGGAAGGTAAAGTAATTATTTATGTTCCCTGTAAATTATTTTTGACTGCATAATAATGATTTCTTTAATCAGAATATGATCAAGATCGTGGATGTGTTCGGGGAATTTGGCAGTTAAATGTATAACATTTAAAGCCACTTAATGAACGAAACGACTCGAAAAAAGATAAGTTCATTTTGATGAACGAGATCCAACAAGAGAGTCAGTAAAATGATCCGAAGTTCCCATCACTAGCAAAAAACAAAAACCAAGAACACGGGACGAACACGGGAAGAACACGGGAAGAACACGAACACGGGAAGAACACGAACACGGGAAGAACAAGAGAAGAACACGGGAAGAACACAGGAAGAACACAAACATGGGAAGAACACGGGAAGAACACGGGAAGAACAAGAGAAGAACACGGGAAGAACACGGGAAGAACACGAACACGGGAAGAACACGAACACGGGAAGAACAAGAGAAGAACACGGGAAGAACACGGGAAGAACACGAACACGGGAAGAACACGAACACGGGAAGAACAAGAGAAGAACACGGGAAGAACACGGGAAGAACACAGGAAGAACACAAACATGGGAAGAACAAGAGAAGAACACGGGAAGAACATGGGAAGAACACGGGAAGAACACGGGAAGAACACGGGAAGAACAAGAGAAGAACACGAACACGGGAAGAACAAGAGAAGAACACGGGAAGAACACAGGAAGAACACAGGAAGAACACAGGAAGAACACAAACATGGGAAGAACACGGGAAGAACAAGAGAAGAACACGGGAAGAACATGGGAAGAACACGGGAAGAACACGGGAAGAACACGGGAAGAACACGGGAAGAACACGGGAAGAACACGGGAAGAACACAGGAAGAACACGGGAAGAACACAGGAAGAACACAGGAAGAACACGAACACGGGAAGAACACAAACACGGGAAGAACACGAACACGGGAAGAACAAGAGAAGAACACGGGAAGAACACGGGAAGAACACAGGAAGAACACAGGAAGAACACAAACATGGGAAGAACACGGGAAGAACAAGAGAAGAACACGGGAAGAACATGGGAAGAACACGGGAAGAACACGGGAAGAACGCGGGAAGAACACGGGAAGAACACGGGAAGAACACAGGAAGAACACAAACATGGGAAGAACCCGGGAAGAACAAGAGAAGAACACGGGAAGAACACAAACATGGGAAGAACAGAGAGAATGCTCGGAATTGCAGTAGAGACACTAAACAAGACTTTGCAGGGAATGAGTGTGAAAACCAGGCTTATATGGGGTGAGCTAAACAAGGTAATGACATACAGGTGAATGTGATCATGGCTGATTAGTCTGGGCAAAGGATTATGGGAAATGTAGTTTGTGGATGTGTGGTGATTGTCCGGGTTGGAGTGCCTCTGATGGTTATCACTCTCACTGGCGATCGTTACACTGACATTTATACAGCAAAACGTAAGATGAAATTCTGATGCTTGTAATGTAAATCACTGAAATCTTTATAACAGTATAACAGACTTCTTACATAAAATGCATATAAATATCAGTCGTTACTCTATATCTGATAATAATATGTCTTAGTAAGATGATATTTAAATGCTTAGTTTTATGATCAAATCTCTGTAGTTTTAAAACATATAATGCAATGCAATACAACGATGATTAATAGATGAACAAATAAACCTTCCTCAAAAGCTGGATGATCATATTTGATCTGCATGATTTTTCTAAAAATTTATAATCAAGTAAACCTTAGCTTCTCCACTCCAGTGAGTGTTCATCTTGAAATATTATTAAAGTTATTCTTACGTTTATAAATCAGTGCAGATTTGACAGAAGAAAGACTCGTGAAGCTTGAGCTGAAGGAGGACATTTGTACAATTACTGTAAGACTTTTACTTGATAAAAGAGGTTAAACGATCAATCAGAGACAGAAGGACTGGAGGAGATCGAGTGTGACAGGTTTATCAGATCATGTTGATCATTTAAAGGCCTGATACAGCAGTTTTATATGGCTAAACATGATTTTATAAAGGTTTGAGACATTAATAAAATCATCGTAGAAAGATATGCACTTTATACACTGAAAGAAAAATTTCCTGTGAAACAATTCTTAATTTTTAATTTCACAAATAATTAAATGGAAAGTAAAAATGTGACAATTTTAAAGTATAGCAGAGACTCAATCAGTTTCAGTGGTTAACAAAGAAGACTATAAACTTTTTGAATATAATTATATATTTTGGCTAAAAAAATGCTTTATATATATATATATGAATAAATATGTCATTATATTTCTATTCATAAGTAACTATTTTAGGCCATTTTTAATAGATTTCCTCTGTAAGACTTTATAATAAAGTTCAGTTTCTTATGTAAAGACTGAACTATTTTTTCATTTTGCAAAACATACTCCCAATAATCTGTGGTCAGAACAACGCAACAATGAAACATGTTTCCTCGCAGTGAAAACTCTCTCTTATCTGCTCTCCTGCTCACAGATTGATGATGTTTCTTAACCTCCGAATGTAACGACACAATCTCATCCCACATGAACGTCACTCTGAAGGAATTCCAGCAGGGATCTTTCACCTCATTAATCATCTGGAGCTTTGCACTCCAACTTCTTATATTATACAACATAAGCATATGTGGATCACAAAGCAGAATCACTGCCTGAGACGAGATGTCAAACTCGACGTTTGCATCTACTGAATCACCGTTGCATCAACATATGAGGTAAAACATGTACTTTCAACAGTGAAAGACCATAGGAATACAGTGAAAACCTGTTAATTGGTTCACTATATTAAGTGAAAAACAAACTAATAAGACATTTCAATAAAATACTGTTAAAATACAGTTTTTAGATGTGAAAAAGAACAAGCCGTCTTATAATTCATTTATAATTTTAGATGTTTTTTACATATCAGTAGGGTTTTATGTAACATCTTGAATGTTTTTTGCATTATTTTGGTGTCATGCGCTGCAAATAAGATTTTCGTATTCAGTATTTTTTTCTTGTATTTCAGTACAAATATCGAAATATTCTTAAATCAAAATACATTTACTGGAGAAAAAATCTAAATGAAGTGAGTTTGTGCTTAAAACATGAACAAATATCTGCCAATGGTGTCAGAAAAAAACACAGTTTACCCTTTGAATTAAGTTTATTTTTGACCCCATTGGCAAAAAAAAAAATTCTTGTTTTAAGCAAAAACTCACTTCATTGACACATTTTTAATATCTTAATATCTTCAGTCATTCTGCTTCTCCAGTAAATGCATCTTGATTTTAAGAATGTTTAGATATTAAAACAAGAGAAAAACTCTGAGAAATAGCATCATTTTGCAGTGTTTGTTCCCATGATGGTGTTTTGTGTTTATGACCCTGCACCTTCTACATATTAATATTAATCTCAGTTTGTGAAAACAGCTACTTTGATTCATCATGTGACTTGCTCTTTACCACATGTGTTATTATGGTGGTTGTCAGCACATTATAAAGGTGAAAAACTGATTTTAGTAGTACGGTAGTTATTAACATGAATCAGTATATATATAAAAGTTAAATTCGTTAAACCTAAATGTTGTGACTGTATTTTTACAGTAAAGTTCTGGTTTAATAACAGGGGAAATGAATGAATCTGCTTATAGGCTTTGGTTGTTGTTAAGAAGTCCACAAAAAGAGGTTTCACTGGCATAATCTGATTAACTCAAAAAGCAACAAAAAGGAGCCGAATCATCCGTTCATAATGAACAGCAGTTTCATAGAGATGGAGATTGTGTGTGAATTTCAAGGTAAAATGAGGAGCTGAACCGACTCATGATGTGTCACGGTGAGTGTTTAGAGATCATATGCTGTAGCAGTGGTTTAGTCATCTCTGAGTCAGATGGTGTTTGATACGGACACTCACGGAGAAGAACCGAAACCTGGAGATCAGAGGAAATCAGCTTCTGAAAGAGCTTGGGCCCTATTTTAACGATCTGAAACGCAAGTATTAAATGCAAAACGCAAAATTTCATTACTCATAGGTGTGGTTTGGGCGTAACGTAAAATAAACCAATCAGAGCATCATCTCACATTCCCTTTAAAAGCAGGCGCGCTTGTTCCATGGCGGATTGCTATTATAACGGCGGATTTGCCAGGAGCGGTTCACAGCCGAGGAGACCGACGTTCTCGTCAGGGCCGTAAAACACAGAGAAGTGACATTGGGGATGGAGAAACCCACCCAAATTAGCTTCGGTTAAACAGGCATGTAATAATTTGGGTAAATGTGTAAGCTAGATTTATGCCTATCTTTTTATGCCTATCTTCATGGACACAACAATGATTTCCCTCGTGTGGAATATTTTTCCTTGTAATTATGTATGGTTTGCAAAAATGGCAACTGCTGCGTCTGTGTAGATGAGAAAAGCAAAGTGTATGCGCGTTGTGCACACGCTACATTATGGCCAAGCATGCGTCCTTAAAATAGCATCTGGACACGCCACTGACTTTAGACTAGGTTTCTCCTGGTCTGTGGCGGAATTGTTTTCTGAAACTGCAAAATAGCACCAGGGAACGTTTGCGCCGGAACACGCCTCCTCTTTTCGCTGAACCGCCCCCGGGAGCGCAAGTTCATTCCCTAATTTACCGACGTGCGTCTGGGGAGGGAAAAGTCGGTAAGATAGGGTGGGTGGGATGATAGGGCCCATCGTGTTCTTACACACTCGGATCCTTTAAAGGGACAGTTCACCCAAAAATTAATCATTTACTCCCTCAAGTTGTTTCAAACCTGTATGAATTTGTTTCTTCAGCTGAACACAAAAGAAGATATTTTGAAGAATGTTTATAACCTTAACAGTTGGCGGACCCCATAGACTTCTATAGAACAGTCAATGGTGACTATCACATGTTTAATTACACATATTCTTCGAAATAGTCATTAAGTAATAAAGTCATTACACCGTGTCCTAACCAGACGCGATGCGGTAAAATTCCAGCGACAAATAATTTGTCTGTCCACACTAGACCCGACACGACTGCGAGATGCGTCAAAATCAATCAAAACCCACAGCCAATCAGAACAGCGTGTGGGCGGAGTCCGCCAATCAGACCAGCGTGTGGGCGGAGTCTCGCGGCAAGTGCACGGCACTCGCAAGAAAATGGATAAGTAGCTACATAATCAAATTCACAAATATTACACCATTTAAACATTATTAAAATACATAGGCTACTGAGTTACTAAAACAATCTTTGTTAAAGAATACACTTGTTTGTTCACAGTTTGAACGTTCTTGTTTCCATTTGTTTAATTTCAAGATCTGAGGTGAATTATCCATTGTTGCTTTTACAGCTGCAAAGCTGGAGCACTAAATGATATTCAAAGTCACATTACACGCTTTTAACATTAAATAAAGCACATAAACAGTACCTGAGATTATCATTGCCACACTTTGTGTTTGTTGTTCCAGCGCGACGTCGCAGAAAAATAGAAACCGTTTCTAACATAGAATCGTCGCGTGTTGCATCGTGGCTGGTTAGGACAAAAACTCTGATTAACATGGAAAAGAACCTTTTATCGCGTGTCGCGGCGCATGTAGTTAGGACACGGCATAGAGGTTTGGAACAACTTGAGGGAGTAAATGATGACAGAATTTTCATTTTTGGGTGAACTATCCCTTTAAATATTCCTGTCAGGTGCTTCTTTAAGGAGTTAATTCATACATTTTATGAATAAAATAGTTTATCAATGAAATCAAATGAATCAAAATCAAATTATCAAATGAAATAATCTGTTAAACATAAAAAAGTATTATGCGGTTATTTAAGACATTTCTTCTCATACAGTCCTTGTAGAGAAACAAGTGCACTGCCATCTTTAGAATTTTGTCTTTTAATCTCAAATTAAAAGTAATTTGATTAATTAAAATTAAAACAAATTGAAACTCGCTCTGTATATTTCTATGGCATCGCTGTCGAAGAATAATCAGCAGCTGAAGTGGATTTATTTACTGTAGAGTTAGCAAAAGTCGGATGTCATAACAAATGTCAGTAGAACGGGAAGATTTTAAAATGATTGGTTCATTTATTGATGCGTAAGATCTTTCCTTCATGCTGTGGAAACACGAACACAACGAGCGCAGATCTGAAAAGGGGCGGAGCTACAGAAACTCTATAGAACATTTCTGGCATAAAGGGTTCTTTAAAACGGAATCAAGAACCCTCAGGTTCTATATAGAAGCCTGTTGAACTTTTTTCTAAGAGTGATATCACAAAAACTGACAATTTCCATGTACAATTTCAAAAACGTTTCATAGGATAAATTTCGAGTGCTTAAACTTTCAAATAATCCCTAATTTATGAAGATTACTCAAATAAAAAGGGCAATAAAAAGGGCAAAGGGTGCAAAGGGATTTAAATGACAATTAATCTTCAGTAATATTATCAATTAGACTGCATTGACACTATATTGGATGAGAACTGCAGTTGAGCTGCTGGATAAAGACTAACTTTGCAAATTAATTGAAACAAATACTGAACTAAAGTGAGCTGAACAATAACACTTCTTCTGTAGATCTACCTTACAGCCGAATTTGATTTACAATTGATTAATTTTACAAAAAAAAAAAAAACACTTATCTTCCTGTTTATTACCATGAAGCTGCTTTGAAACTGTTAAGCGCTAGACTGGAGTTAGACTAAAATAATCGCTTGACGTTGTTGTACGTACTTTTATTCAGTAAAGAATATTTTTGTAACATAATCCACTTTAAAACCTAATTATTTGACTTAACTTTAAGAAAAAAAGACAGAATAACAAATTGCAATGGAACAATGACCTGGATAGCCTGTCATTCACTGACCCTCGTGTTGTTCTGAAAGCATTCGACTTTCTTTCCACTGTGGAAAACAAATCTTTAGCCAAATCTTCATGCTGCCTTTTATCCACAGAAGGAAAGCAGACAGTGACCTCATATCATGCACTCCAACTCTTATCAAACCATGTGTTTTATTGTTTACCTGTTGCATTAATCTGTCAGCTATCAGCGCCCTCTATTGGTAACTGTCAGTCACAGCACAAACTGCACTAAAGTACTTGTGGGTGTTTGGTTGTAAAGCAAGCAATTAATGTAAATGACCACTGTATCTGGCTTTATACTCTAGTGTAGATCTTACATTCATCCATAATTACATTCATGATACATCAAGATATATCAAGGTCAGTTTACTAACAATCACTTGAAGGGTGAAATAAGGGGCTTTCTCCTAATTTATGTGTGTGTGTGTGTGTGTGTGTGTGTGTGTGTGTGTGTGTGTGTGTGTGTGTGTGTGTGTGTGTGTGTGTGTGTGTGTGTGTGTGTGTGTGTGTGTATACACACTACTGGTCAAAAGTTTTAGATCGGTAAGATTTTTTATGTTTTTAAAAGAAGTCTCTTCTGCTCACCAAGGCTGCATTTATTTGATAAAAAACAGTATTATTGTGAAATATTATGACAATTTAAAATTACTGTTTTCTATTTTAATATATTTTAAAATGTAATTTATATCCTGTGATCAAAGCTGAATTTTCAGCATCATTACTCCAGTCTTCAGTGTCACATGATCCTTCAGAAATCACTCTAATATGAGGATTTGATGCTCAAGAAACATTTATGATTATTATCAATGTTGAAAACAGTTGTGTACAATTTTTGTTTCAAAATTCTTTGATGAATAGAAAGTTCAAAAGAACAGCATTTATTTAAAATAGAATATTTTCTAACATTATAAATGTCTTTACTGTAACTTTTGATCAGTTTAACTCATCCTTGATGAATAAAAGTATTGATTTATTTTATTTCTTTCCCCCAAAATAAAATTAAAATTCTTACTGACCCCAAACTTTTGAAGGGTAGTGTTTAATATTACAAAAGCTTTAGATTTCAGATAAATGCTGTTCTTTTGAACTTTCCATTCATCATAGCATCATGAAATAAAAATGTAAAAAACTGTTTTCAACATTGATAATAATCATAAATGTTTCTTGAGCATCAAATCATCATATTAGAATGATTTCTGAAGGATCATGTGACACTGAAGACTGGAGTAATGATGCTGAAAATTCAGCTTTGATCACAGGAATAAATTACACTTAAATATATTCACATAGAAAACAGCTGTTTTAAATTGTAATAATATTTCACAGTATGTCTGTTTTTGTTTGTATTTTTAATCAAATAAATGCAGCCTTGGTGAGCAGAAGAGACTTCTTTTAAAAATATTAAAAATCTTACCGATCTAAAACTTTTGACCGGTAGTGTATATATGTTAGATATATATAATATGTACATTATTATTATTTATATCATTATATATTTTATGCATGACACATGTGTCTATAATAACAGACCAACACGTGCAGGTATGCTCACAAGGACACTCATAAACACACGTGCAAACACACAAGCACACAGCATCAGTCGTCAATTATTAAACAAACATGATACTGTTCAGAGAGAGAGAGAGAGAGGGAGAGAGAGAGACACAGACACACACACACACACACAGCTACTTCACACCTCACCTGAACATCCACACACTATATGCTGGATATTTTCCACAGGATTATTCTGCTTCTCGATGAGCTCTGACCGTCGCTGATGGACACAGGTAAAATCATCACACTTTATCATTTACACTTTCAGTCCAGATCAGACTTCTGGAAACTTCTGTTAATCGTCATATCAGAACACTGCGAGGCTGGAGAGCGTCCAAGAGCGTTAGTTGTGTAAATCTGTTTATAAAACACACACAGACTAAACAGAAAACAAGAGTTTTGATAAGAGATCAAGAGATAATTTTATGAACCAAAAAAACATTAAAGAAAACCTACGAACAATCTTAATGTTGGGTAAAACTTTAGTTAATGCATTAGTTAACATTAACAATGAGCACTATGTTATTACAGCATTTATTAACCTTTGTTAATGTTAGATTATAAAAAATACAATTGTTCGTTGTTAATGTCAGCTCACAGTGCATTAACTTATTAACTAGCCGAGAAGAAGAGCCTTGAGAGTTCACACTGACTAACAAGCTCAATGAAACAGTTCTTCATGTGAAGAACAGAAATGGGTCACCTGATCAAACATTTCCATTTCTGAGGGTTTAAAGGGGCTTGTGTGTCAGCTCTGAATAATTCAGGGGCTGTTTTGAGGTGAAGGTTTCTCCACGAGACTGACGTTTCAGGTAACTCTCAGGTGGAAGATTACAGGTCGTGTGTGTAGCATCTAAACTAAAAGACAAGAGCAACTAGATTTGTGTATTGTCTAAAGAAAACGGCCAATGCCAAAGCACTCTCGTGCATTCCTCAAACTTTCATTGAGTCAGAATTTGATACGTTGCGGTCGTTGAAAGTTTTGGGTCCGTCTTTTTTTTTCTTTCTTTTTTTAGCAATTAAAGGAGAAGTTCACTTTTAAAAAAACGTTTGCTGATAATTTACTCACCCCCATGTCATCCAAGATGTCCATGTCTTTCTTTCTTCAGTCGAAAAGAAATTAAGGTTTTTGATGAAAACATTCCAGGATTTCCCCCCATATTATGGACTCCAATGGGACCCAAACGGTTCAAGGTCCAAATGACAGTTTCAGTGCAGCTTCAAAGGGCTTTAAACGATACCAGACGATGAATAAGGGTCTTATCTAGCGAAACGATCGGCCATTTCAAAAATAAATAAAAAATTTTAAGTTTTATAAGCACAAATGTTCGCCTTGCTCTGTTCTGTGATGCGCGTCCGTGACGTCACGTAATACGCAATTACGTTGAAAAGGTCACGCTTGAAAAATTTCTGTCCTGAAGAAAATGTTCTTTTTGGCTTTTTAATATTAAAACACCCAGGATACGCACACGAAATGGGCATTTTAAACGATAAACTGACACATAAACATTTGAAAATGTGTATATGGTCCTCCTTCCGCACATTTGTAAACACGTCAAGCGTGACCTTTTCAACGTAATTGCGTATTACGTGACGTCACGAATGCGCATCACAGAACAGAGCAAGGCGAACATTTGTGCTTATAAAACTTAAACTTTTTTATTTATTTTTGAAATGACCGATCGTTTCGCTAGATAAGACCCTTATTCATCGTCTGGTATCGTTTAAAGTCCTTTGAAGCTGCACTGAAACTGTCATTTGGACCTTGAACCGTTTGGGTCCCATTGGAGTCCATAATATGGGGGGAAATCCTGGAATGTTTTCATCAAAAACCTTAATTTCTTTTCGACTGAAGAAAGAAAGACATGGACATCTTGGATGACATGGGGGTGAGTAAATTATCAGCAAAAGTTTTTTTAAAAGTGAACTTCTCCTTTAATACTTTTATTCATCAATGATGCATTAAATTGATCAAAAGTTACAATAAAGGCATTTATAATGTTACAAAAGATTTCCATTTTGAACTTTTGAACATTTTGAACTTTTGATTCATCAAAGATTCCTGAAAAATAACATTTATCACGGATTCCATCCAAAATATGAAGCAGCACAACTGTTTTCAACATAAATAATAATAAATGGGGGGTATTACTTTACAATAAGGTCTCGTTTGTTAACAGCAGTTAATGCATTAGCAAACATGAAATAATGAGCAATATTTTTAAGCATTTATTAATCTTTGTTAATATTAGTTAGTAAAATTCTTACTGTTCATTGTTTTTTCATGTTAACTGTCAACAAATATAACTTTGAATTTTAAAAACGTATTAGTAAATGTTGAAATTATCACTGACTAAGATTAATAAATGCCGTAGAAGTATTGTGTATTGTTAGTTCATGTTAACTAATAATGTTAACAATTGAAAATTTCAACAAAATATTTTTCGAGTAGCAAATCAGCATGATTTCTGAAGGATCATGTGACACTGAAGAGTAATGATGCAGAAAATTCAGCTTTGATCACAGGAATAAATTATATTTTACTATATTATCACATAGAACTGTTTGACTGTATTTTATCAAATAAATGCAGCCTTGATGAGAAGAAGAGGACATTAAAGAGAACGTACTGACCCCAAACTTTTGAACAGTGGTGTAATATAAAGTAAATCTGAAAATAACATCACATTTAACCTCTTTCGTTCATCAGCCAGTCCTTCGAACTTCCCCGATGATCCACGACGGCTTCATCAAAGGCCTCCTGGGCTCCAAGAAACTCCTGATTCATCCACACAGCGAGAGCCCACGATCCTTCCCAGCGTTCCTGCATACGACTCGATCAGCATCCTCACCGCCGGCCCGACAAACGACACGGACAGCATCCAGACGGGACACCGGGTGACCGACGGAGACAGCATCCAGACGGGAGTCCCCGCGTACGACACCGACAGCAACCAAACGGCCCATCTGGCGTACGAGACGGACAGCAACCGGACCCTGAACCCAGCGTTCGACACGGACAGCACACACACACTCCACCCCGTGTACACACTGGACAGGGGGACCATGGAGGGAGTCCCGGGGCCTCCTGGAGGAGACGGTCCGACCTCCAGCATCTCACTGACCCCACCTGCATACACCCCGCCGGATCCGAAAACCGCCTACCTCATGTTCCCCTCACCGATGACACATTACCCCAACCAGCCCGTCATCACATGTCAACCGGGAGCCAATCCGCCGGCTTTCTACCAGCCCTCCTTCCTCCCGCCAGCCACATACCCGTCCTACACTATAGTAAGATCACGCTTTATCTCCAAACTCTAGGGATGAACCGATATGAACATTTTGTCCGATACCCGATAATTCTTTATATTTGAAAGCCGATAACCGATATATTGGCCGATAAACTTTACTCAATTATACACAATTATAATGTTCTCATTATAACTTCATGTAGCCTATATACACTAGACTTGTGGTGCACGTTACACTTAACTATATGTGACCACAAAACCAGTCACATGGGTAAATTTCTTTAAATTGAGATTTATACATCATCTGAAAGCTGAATAAACAAGCTTCACATTGATGTGTGGTTTGTTAGAATAGGACACTATTTGGATGAGATACAACTATTAGAAAATCTGGAATCTGAGGGTGCAAAAAAATCGAAACATTGAGAAAATCTCCTTTAAAGTTGTTCATTTATGTTGGCGATTGTGCTGCATTCACTCAAAAATACATGTTTTATATATTTACAGTAGGAAATTTACAAAATATCATCATGGAAAATGATCTTTACTTAAAGCAGAACTCGGCAACTCTAGCGAACTCTAGTCACTTCTTCGCTGATTTTCCCTTTTGTTGTCGCATGTTTTCCCCACGAGCTCCCCCTACAGCTGTGGTGGGGCGTATATTTCACAACACGGTCGTAAAAAAATCACTTGCGGCGGCCTCCTCCGCCTCTCTACCGCTGCTCATGTGCGTTTGTTATGATCGGAGCAAGCCAACTGTATCGTGTGGAGCTATGTCTACCGAGGTAGGTAATCTGGTAATACATCATACATGCGTGTGTGTTTATGTCGAATTGCCGTAAAGCAATTTGTGTTTCGCGCTCATTCTCGTTCTCATTCTCGCTTCTCACGAGACTACCAATTTCTATCTTGCCGGGACGCAATATTTTTTTTCCCAGGATGGTTGGGGAAGACTCATGAATATTCATTAGGGAAGTCATCCCTGATTGGTCTGATGACCTACTCTAACCCCGCCCCTAAACCTACCCGTCACTGGGGTCTATGTGATGACCTACCCCAACCCCGCCCCTAAACCTACCTGTCACTGGGGTTAAGACCAATCAGGGATGACTTTCCTAATGAATATTCATGAGTCTTCCCCTACCATCCTGGGAAAAAAAATATCGCTGCCGGGACGGTAGTCCCCAAGTTGCAAGGTTGGTTTTCCGCCTGGGAACGCTGGGGGGAGCGGGGAAAGTCACCAATATCACCAGAACAGGTTGTTTAACCATTCAAATGATTTCTAGACAGTTTTATTAAGTTAAAAAAGTTACCAAGTTCTCCTTTAATATCCTAATGATTTTTGGCATAAAAGAAAAATCTATATTTTTGACCCATACAATGTATTGTTGGCTATATATATAAATATAAATATATAAATATACCCGTGCGACTCGTGCCTGGTTTTGTGATCCAGGGTCACATATTTTCCTTTTTTGAAGTGATTCCAATCATTATTTCAAGCGATTTAAAACCATCATGACTAACAGTGCGCATCTGAAGCGTCTCAGCTGAAGGAAATAATACATTATTTATCGGCTTTAATATATCGGCCACATTTTCTCATCGGCCTGATATCGATAACATTAAAAATTAATACCGATATGGTGGCCGATATATCGTACATCCCCACTAAACTCATAGACCAGGCTTAAGCTAGTCCCAGACTAAAATGCATGTTCTGGTTGTTTTAACTGAAAGCAACTTGCATTGCCATTGTTTTGTCTCAAGATGCACATCAGTAATATATTTTTCTTTTTCTAAGATGTTTATAAAAGCTACTTAAATGTCTAAATTGAATTAATGCCTTAATGTTTAATCTAAACCCTGTCTGTGAAACCAGGCCATAAAGACATACATTTGATGTCTAATAAAAAGCTCTTGTTGCGCAACCCAAATATTAAGGCCTAAATTTGAGATTTATATGCATTTGAATTGCATATAAAATTCCCATGCATTTGGAATACACAGTTTTAGCATAAACTAATAAAGTGTATGTGATGCAAATGTGCAATGCACTCAAGAAAAATCATGGCATTGTTTATTATTAACTATATTAGCATCTATTTGAGTTCATTTAAATCATATTTTCAAAATGCATTGATTCAAATAACCCAGAATCAGCATAAATCTGTTCATTTTCGAAAACTATAAAATTGATACACTTAAAAAGCATGTGGTCAAATATGACTTGCTTAAATTGTATGAGATTGAAACAAAATGCAGCAACTGTTTAAATGTAGCTAAATAAGTTTATATATATATATATATATATATATATATATATATATATATATATATATATATATATATATATATATATATATACATTTTATTTTATTTTACTTTTAATGGTTTTAGTTTTAGTTAATAATAATAATTCTGCCCAAAGATATTAATTTTGAATCTCTGGAAGGGATTTATAAACTATTTCCGTACGTGTCATACGATTTATGTTTCGTGCTTCAGAATTTCCATTAAGGGAACATATGTGAGCATCAATCCTCCTTGGTTTTCACAGTGCATTGTGGGACTTTTAGTGAGCGAACATTTAATTTCATGATATATGTATGTTTGAACCAACTTGCAATTAATATTAATATAAGTTCATTCATGTTTATCAAAACTGCCTTATGTGCTACTGAGTTGCATACAAATCGTTTTTATTTGAGTGTAATTATTATATCTGAAAATAAATAGTAGTTGAATATATTAGCTCTGTTGTTAAATTTAACCTCTAATATTACAGTAATGTACCAAATGAGAGGGTTCCCTGTATGGTTTACAGCATTAGTTGTGGTTTTTAAGGGATAAAATGATCGACTACAGGAGGACTTTAAGAAAAACAAAGCTCTCAGTATCGGCAGATATCATTCTGAATAACCGGCTATCGGGATTAGCTGAGAAATCAGTGCATCTCTACATGTTTATGTTAGTAAATGAGTAAGACCACAAGACAGGTGAAACTCGAAAAATTAGAATATCGTGCAAACGTTCATGTATTTCAGTAATATAACTTAAAAGGTGAAACTAATATATTATATAGACTCAATACATGCAAAGTGAGATATTTCAAGCCTTTATTTGTTATAATTTTGATGATTATGGCTTACAGCTTATGAACATTTTAAAAATTTCTGAGATTTTGAATTTAGAGTTTGCATAAGCTGTAAGCCATAATCATCAAAATGATAACAAATAAAGGCTTGAAATATCTCACTTTGCATGTAATGAGTCTATATAATATATTAGTTTCACCTTGAATTACTTTGAATTACTGAAATAAATGAACTTTTGCACGATATTCTAATTTTTCGAGTTTCACCTGTAGGTAACATTTAACAGTAAGGTTCCATTTGTTAACATGAACTAATAATAAAAATCCATCTAAAGCATTTATTAATCTTAGTTAATGTTGATTTCAATAATGGACCTTATTGTAAAGTGTTACCGTTGTCTCTTTGAACAAAATCTTTAAATTCAGTTGTAACACTTTACCATAAGGTTCATTAGCTAATGTATTAACTAACATGAACCAACTATGAGCAATACATTTGTTACAGTATTTATTAATCTTTGTTAAATGTTAGTTACAGCTGTTCATTGTTTGTTCATGTTAGTTCACAGTGCATTAACTAATGTTAACAAATACAACCTTTTGATTTTAATAACGTATTAGTAAATGTTGAAATTAATATTAACTAAGATTAATAAATGCTGAAGAAGAATTGTTCATTCTTAGTTCATGTTAACTAATGAACCTGATTGTAAAGTGTTACCAATTCAGGTTATTCTTGGTTATAAGTAAACCATGAGTCACTTTGGATAAAAAGCATCAACCAAATGACTAATGATTAGGTCTGGAGCCTCAGGTCTAGTGATTGTTTATTTGTGGATGTATTTCAGTACATGAACGGGCCGGCGCTGGGAGAGGAGCAGCCGCCCGTACCCAAAGATTACCTGGTGGAGTCTCTGCTGGTGACCATCTTCTGCTGCATCATGAGCGGCCTCGTCGCGGTCATGTACTCGTATGAGGTCAGCACCTGAAACACACTGCAGGATGAGTACAAACACACACACACCCCATATTCATGAATCCTGACCTCTGACCTCTCTGCAGACGCGTGCCGCGCTGGCCAGGGGTGATATCCGTGAAGCTGAGAAAACGTCCCAGAAGGCTCGTCTGCTCGTCATGTTCAGTTTGATGTTCGGCATATTTGTTTTTGTGGCCTGGATTATTTATGTGGTGATAATTCTTTGTGCATAGAAAGTACTGACAGATAAAACATTTATTATATAATCAACCGTTCAAAAGTTTGGAGTTGGTAAGAATTTGTGTTGTTTTTGAAAGAAGTCTCGTTCTGCTCACCAAGCCTGTGTTTATTTGATCAAAAATACAGTAAAAACAGTGAAATATTATTACAATTCAAAATAGCTGTTTTTTATTGGAATATATTTTAAAATGTAATTTCAAAGCTGAATTATCAGCATCATTACTCCAGTCTTCAGTGTCACATGATCCTTCAGAAATCACTCTAATATGATGATTTTCTGCTCAAGAAACATTTATGATTATTATCAATGTTACTTCATATTAAGTTTTTCAGGGTTCAAAAGAACAGTATTTATTTGAAATAGAAAAGTTTGTAACATTATAAATGTCTTGATGCACTCTTGCTGGATAAAAGTATTCATTTATTTTAAAATATCTCACTACTCCCAAGCTTTTGAACGGTAGTGTAACAGCGGAGAAGAAACTAGTTTTACAGCATGGAGAAGTCGTATGAACGTGTCACTTCTCATTCAATACTATTATTCTCAAATGTGGAAAATAGTAATAATCACGTCATTAAAACGCTGAAATAACACTAATGAAGTGCATCTGAAAACGGCGTCCACACGTTTGACACAGAAAACCGAATCTCCTGTATATAGAAGTGATTTCCCCTGTTGTGTGAGATTTAAACACTGAAGTCTTGCATTGTAAACAGATTTAACCTTGACTTCATTGTATCAAAGTGTATTATACTGTAGCATTTCAAGTTTCAGAAGCAAATCATTGATAGAGTTTGTATTTACATTCAAAGGTCTTAAAGCAATGAAGTGACAACCAACTCTGAATATATCATTTCTACCTAGAATCGGAAATGAAACACTTTCCTGTCGCTGGTAATAAACCTTGTGCCTTTGTTGACTTTATTACATGAAGACTACCGTCATTTATAATTGCTAACAAACAGAATTATGTGTACAGTCTCTCTGTGGTCATCTAAATATCTGTAATAAGCACTACTGTGCGACATTTATGTAGTCACACCATGCAGCACTCAGTTAAAAAAAGCTATTTATGTATTTAAATGATCAGTGAAGACCTTGAAAAAGATATATATCAATAAAATGACTTTTATTACATTATTAAGCCTGATTCTCTCCGCATGGTTTGGAGAGCCCGCATTAAATACAATAAAGAGCAAAAGAGAGCTGGAAAAACAAGAAGTGACCAACAGAGGGCAACCAAACTTGGCTTATGAATTTATGAACTCAGTTTTGGCCATTATACATAAACCACAGTGTGATTTGCAATAAAAAATAAAATAATAAAATGATCAGAAATCGAATAATACAATAAATACTGCACACCGAACACAATATCTAAATAACGTCACAATATCTAAAATGTTCAGCTGCACTTTGGCACTAAAAAAATATAAATAAATAAATAAATAAACAGGAAGTAAGCTATGAAGCCAAACTCTAATTAATGAAATTAATTTCAAATAAATACATTGAAAGGCATCATATAAAACTGGTCGTGCAGTGGGTTCATAAATCAATCAAGTATGGTTTGAATCAACAGAGCAATCTTGGGTTTCGGAAACTATATATATAAACAAAATAGATCATTAATATAATTACATCAGTCAGAATAGTTTGAATTGTTAAAAGAACAATGGAATGTGGCGACTTTTCAAAACAATAATAGTTACAATACATTTCTGTAAATTATGTCAAATTGGGCCTTAAAATTTAGATGCTTAATTTGTTTACATTTTGTCCAATTAAAAGAGATTAAAAAACACTTAAGTGGCACATACAGTGGCAGATTTTCTGAGCGGCTATTAGTGTCAGCTCCATCATGCATGAAAAACAAGAATTTAAGGCTGGAGATCAACATTCATATTCTGGACACTGCTGGAATATTTAGTTTGACGTTGTTTGCAGTGATGAACGTCTTTATGAGACGCAGTTAAGGCTGTGTTTCAGTTAGGCTTTATGGAGGTCATACGAAACTAACTCAGTGCAAACGTGTTAGTGCTTAGACGGTGTAGATAAACATTTAGTTTTGAGCTTAGATCAGTGGTCAGCTTCAGGAGAACCTGAATAAAGATTATTCACTATATTAAAGGCAGAAAAGACATTCTGACTGACCACAGAACAGTGTCTAGTGCAGAAAACAGGCACATACATGCATGTGCTCGTAATGAATGTTTCAGGCGTTTGTGAATGAATTGTTAGTTTTGTAATGGTGAATATTTGTGTGTTAGTCTGAAATTTAAAAAGAATTATAATGTTTATGAATTATAATGCTGACTAATACCTTGGGTATTAACATCATTTAATAATTCATAAGGGTTTGATGTTCGGTATTAAAAAAAGAAGGACAGATTATAATCTTTCTGTGATGCCCTGATTTCCACTCAATATTCATGAGCTTCTCCAAAATCATGTCAAAACTGTCAGAGACACCGTGAACATCTTAAATATTAAAATCAAACAGAAATAAAGCCCCCTGACATGCATGTAAACATACAATAGTTTGCTTTTCGGTAAATAAACCCACGCATGGGTTGATCTCATAAGCGTCCATGATTCAGTTTGGGTGTTAAAGCTGGAAACTGTGTGTCAGGACGTGGAAGAGTGTGTGTTTGTCTCTCGCCTCTTTAGCTCAACAGCTCCAGATATGTAACAGGCACCTTCCCCTTCTGGTTTCCTCTCTCTCCGATCAGCCAATCAGAGTCCATTCCAGGCACTGTGTACACTGTGATGAGCTGATCGTCCAATCAGAGGATGGAGAAAAACATTTCATCAGGTTAGAGTCTAAATGCCTTTTAACTAAATAGAAGGGCTGAGCGATTTAATGAACATTCTAATATTCAACAATATTCAAATGTCTGTTTTTTTACTATATTCACAATCTTTAATTTTGTCACCAGCAAAATAATTGTGAATATATTAGGGATGCACCAATATGAAAATTTTGGCCGATACCGATAATTCTTTATATTTAAAAGCCGATAACCAATATATTGGCCGATAAATCTAAATCCAATTTTTTATATAATTTTTGAGAGCCTGATTTTAAAAACAAAAGTCTCACCATTAAAATCCATGTCCCAAGAACACAATTACAGTGATGTTCTCATGATAATTTTATGTAGCCGATATGACAGACTTGTGCTGTGCATGTTGCTCGTAACTGTATTTTTCCTTTTTAAAGTGATTCCAATCATATTTCAAGCAATTCAAAACCATCATGTTGAACAGTGTGCATCTGAAGTGTCTCAGCTGAAGGAAATAATACATTATTCATGTATTTATGCTTTAATATCTCAGCCAAACATCGGACCGATAATGATAACATCAAATAGAACATTATCAGCCAAATACCGATATGGTGGCCGATATATAGTGAATCCCTAGAATATATCTGAATATTTAATAACACCAACTGTAAAGTATATTATCACTGAGTAATATATACAAAATGTGATATATTTAGTAGATCCAACTTTACCTGCGTACATACAGTACACTCACGTAAACCAATATACAGTAGCACATCTTAAATGCGTGATTGTTTATATCATCGGAAAACTGTGAACTGTGCTATTGCACAGCTCTAAATATAAAGTTTGATTTATAATATATCCAGGTTTATCTGCATACTTACAGCAATATATCAAAAGATATAGCAAATCTCAACTGCTATATTATAACTATATTATCGCCCAGCTCTTTATATAAAGTTGAATATACAGTATAAGTATGTCCAACTTTATCTGCATGCATACAGTATAGTTGCATAGGACGATATAAACTTGAATCGTTGCAAAATGTAAACTATATTATCACCTATCTGCTAAATGTGACTATAATGCATTAGAATATTAAGACATTATCATAGTTGCTTTGAAACAATATGTATTGTGGAAAGTGCAATTTTAATGCATTTAACTTAACTGAATTAACCAAAACCTATTAATATTAAATAGAAATTTAAACTAGCCCATATAAACTATAATGCCTATAATGCATTACATCTCTGTAATGCAGGAAATTCAGTGAGAAATAATTTAGGGGGCGGGACTTGAGGATACAGTTTTATGCGGTGATTACATAAAACCTTTGGTTATCTCTGGACGTTATCATGAGCTTGAACATCTTCCAGCAAACGTCTGCTCACCTCATCAGCCATCAGCGAGAGCTCACTGGAATCTCCAGCATCGTAGGCATACAGGACTTTGGCCTTGCGCGTGCCACTGGCGGGCGGCTGCACTTCTTCGATCTGAAGAGCGTCTGTGTCTGGAGATGGAGAGTGTAGAGGCAGGACGGCTGACGGGTCTGTGGGGCTGCCGACACCGGGGGAGTTCACCTCCAGTGAGTCGGGGCATCCTCTGAAACACAGAAGATGGACGGAGGAGACGCTATGAGGGCTCTGCTGACTCGTGTGTGCACTAACAAGACGACAAACTCAAAACTCACATGTCTCCGCTGGAACTGAGAGCAGACGATGGGAAAAGTAAAACAATCGTTTAGAATAATGTCATGTGATGAAGGTACACCAAGTCATATTTTCCACTGTAAAGATTTCCTTTTTAAGAAATCTTGGTGACACTTTAGTTCAGGGTCCAATTCTCACTATTAACTGGTTGCTTATTATCAAGCATATTACTAGGATATTGGCTGATTATTAGTACTTATAAAGCACATATTAATGCCTTATTCTGCATGACCTTATTCTACATCCCTTAATCCACTCAATACCTAAACTTAACAACCTCACTAACTATTAATAAGCAGTAATTAGGAGTTTATTGAGGTAAAAGTCGTAGTTAATCCTGAGAATTGGACCTTAAACTAAAGTGTGACCGAAATCTTTCATTTAATGGGTTGCACTTTACAATAAGGTTCCATTTGTTAACTATATTAGTTAAAGTGCATATATTATGCTCTTTTAAAGGTTCCTAATTTAGTTTTTTTGGTCTCCTACAGTAGGTTTACATGCATCTAAGGTAAAGGAAGAAAAAAACTATTTAATTTTCTCATAATCTACATAGCAGCATCATCTCTTTTCTCACAGTGCAGCTCTTAGCCCCTCTTTTCCACAAGCCTGCTCCGCTCTGACTGGTCAGATGGCCCAGTTAGTTGTGATTGGTCGATCGCTTACAGCGCATGCAGAAAACCAAACAGCCATTACCATATCTGAATTTCAGCTCCAGATCTTCCTCAGCACTTCACACACAGTGCAGCCAATAGACGAGCATTATGCAAATGTGTTACAAACCTACATACGTTCATGCAGGAAGTGAGACTGGAATTACTGACGACTCGTTTCAGTTCAGAATCACTTCTTTCTTTTTGGGAGACAAAAACTCCATTTATCTGCACTTTGATCTGTGAAACTATGCAGAGCTTTTACTTTCACAAACAGCTCTTTTACACACTACATGAAAGGTAACGTGAAAAAACGTAATATAATACATAATACTTTTATTATTTATTATACTGTTATTATTATTATTATTATCTACATTTATTAATTTCAGATCATGTTCATTTTAACATTTACTAACGTTTTCAAATCAAAAGCAGTCTCTGTTGACATAAGTTAATGCACAGTGAACTAACATAAATAAACAACAAACAATTGTAATTCTATTAACAAGTAAGAAATATATTGCTCATGTCTAATGAGACAAGTGAGACCTAATTGTAGTGTTGCCATTTAATGTTATATTTTTAGGACTTTCAATGACCGTTTTTGATTTTGTGCATGCTAAACATCATTAAATATTAGATTTGCTCACCTGCCCAGCTCTCTCTGCAGCTCCTGCATGTATTTGTGGCACTGGTTGTAATACACCGTCTGCGCTTCCACAAACTCACACAGGCAGCGCAGATGATTCACCTGCGCAGACACAAAAGACCTCATTAAACTGTACAAACACAGACTGCACTTCATTTGTTTGCAGAAGGATAATAGATATTTAAGCTTGTTGTCAGAGTCTTTTATGATGTTTTGAGTTTCAAAGAGTGCATATTTTGAGAGGTTAAGAAAGCCTTTAAGCCAATCCTGGCAATGAGGGCTATCCGTTTAAAGTGTCTTGTTTAACGTTAAACTGTTCAAACAAACACTTCTGATCAGGTGTGTGTAGGGTTGGATATCGTTTGAATCTTAGTGATTCTGATTCTTATTGATTTCCAGTTTCGATTCCCAAAAATTAAGCATGTTTTATTTTATTTACTTTATTTTGTCTTTTTGCACAAAACATTTTGTTGCAGCTGAATAAGAGCACTCACATGAGGAACTTTGTCTATGGTTTTAACAAAAATACTACAGCAAAAAACAACTAACTAATATAAATTTTAAAAATGATTAAAGACAATTAAAGAGTCAGGTTGGTCTAGTATTCAGGAACAGAAATTGAAATCAAATGAAATCAACTGTAAAATAACACTGCATAGTCTTCACTTTATAAATAATATATAGACTTATTACAGTTACAAAAGTTGATTAACATTTGAAAGGATGCTGTCACTTTCAGACAGAATGCACAGATCCAATATACTGTTACACTCACTTTTTCCTTTCTCAACTGTTTAAGACAAACCGAGTGTATTTACAAAGATATTTTGACATAATTTTGAATTTGGCTGTTCAAGCTCAAAAAAACAGGTGAAAGAGAACTCAATTCAGTATTTATGCACTATATGAGAGGCTCTTTCGGTGAGTGCTTCAGATGTGCGCGGAGAGAAAACAGTGCACGAGTGCCGAATTGAGTTCTATTTCACATCTTCTTGCACTTGAATGGTTTAAAATCACATTAAAATGTGCACAAAGAAATCGATAAGCGGAATTAACCTTTTAATTCTATAACAAGTATCCGTTTCCTGACTCAATTTTCTATTCCCAACACTATGTGTGTGTACCGTGTGTTATTGCAGCATGCAGTGTGTAAACACGACTTACGTGTGTGCTGCTGATGCCCTCCAGGAGCAGTCTGGTGACCTCAGCCTGTCTGTCAAACTCTGTCTGAGCAACACGCAGTTCATGATCCGCCTGCATCAGAGAGAGAAGGAGACATTGCATAAGCAACATTTGCATCTAAACGCTGATCTGATGAAAACATAAAATTAATCTCAAGTTCATATTTAAGTCAAATGGAAACAAAAACAATATAAATATTTAGATTTATTTGACATGATTTGTGTATTTGTGACATTATTTTTATGATTAATAATCTCAATTTCCTCTGAATTTAGTTAAAAACAGCAACAACAACAACAAAAAAATATATACAGTATATATATTCTGTTTAATGATTTTCATTTTTGGAATATTTATGAAAATAATCTCACAACGCAACATTTTTTAACATTCTTCACTATTTAAACTTTGTGTAAAAAATACTTACTTTATACTAAATATTCTATGCATAATAATTTCTTATTTTGAAATATGACCCAACGACTGAATCATCACGAGATTCAGTCAAATTTAACTTAATTTACTTGGCACATAAGAAGTGTGTACAAAGTGCTCTCGACAGTGATGACCTGACGAATTAACGACAACCAAACCAGAAGACAGTAACAAAACATTTTGACAGAATATATATAAACATCAATATATATGTGATGATGCCACGCTTACTTTATCAAGCTCCTCATTCCAGAGCTGATCAGAGGAGAGAGAAAAATGCAGATAATATAATTCAGAATGCTGACCAAACTATAAACGTGTAATAAAACTGTTCAATAAGAGTGCAGAAGAATATGTGATTAGTTTGCCTATAGTGTGAGTATGAGGTTGCTCATTTACTGTGCTGTACACCAGGGTGAAGCATGTAGATTTGTGTCATGGTAAAATAATCACAAACTCATGATGCACAGAATTAGCACTTTTGACAACAGAATGTCAGGATATTGAATGACAGGCTGTGTCTCATGAATATTGACACTGGATATGTAATAGAGTATATGTGTGTGGAGGAGGGCGTCTCAGACAGTGAAGATGTTCTCACCGCAGATGCACTGGCAGACAGCACATAATTACGCGGTCTGGTCTCTTGAAAGTCTGGAGCAGCCTGAAACAGACAGGAACACACTTTGATGCACTCCTCATGCCAAAACACAATCAACAAACACATAATGCTGCAGATATTTTAGGAAAGAGACTGACTGGCACCATTGAACTATGGGAAGATAACTGCTGGTCATTGTGGGAAGCTTTTAAATGCCATGCATCAGAACAACAGATAGATTCAAAGATCAGAATATTGTGCGTAAGCCTGTTCAAATCTAGATGATATTTAGCTGATCTTTAAAAAGTATGATAATGAAAAGCATCTGATCTTTGATCTTGCGGAAAAGCAAAATAAAGAAATACGTGAACTGAAATAATGCATTTTTTTGTGTGCATTATCTATAAATTATGTTGCATTAATAAATCCAAAACAATTAGAGTGGGTATTTATTGTTATGATATGATGGAATAAATGATCACATAATCGCTGCAATTATTGCAAAAAATTAAGCTTTGTTGTTGCATTTTGGAAATTTGGATTTTGGTAACACTTTTTTTTACAGTGTCTTACATGTACTTGACATAGTAATAACAATAAATTATGCATAATTACATGCAACTAACCCTCAACCAAACCCTAATCCTACCCTAACCCTACAGTAAGTACATGTAGTTGCTTAATATTACTCAGTACTTAAATATATAATTACACTGTAACAATGACACCTTAAAATAAAGTGTAACCTGGATTTTTAATGTTTACTCTGATTCATGTAATTACATCATATCATTTAAAAGTAGGTCTTATGTAAATCCTGGCAAGTGGGATGCATGAAAAATGAAGGAACAAAACTGAAAAGTCTTTGTCGGTCATTCAAAAATGTTAAAAAGGCAGAAAAGCATAATGAGGAAATTGACTGCGATACTCACTTCTCCCTCACACTGTGAAGGTTAAAGCAGAGACACGCGGTTAGTGCTCATAGTGTCAACAGGGGAGAAATCGCTCAATATTCACAACAAACACGAGGAAGAAGTGATGCTAATCAAAGCATGACAATAAGGAAGGGGAATGAGAGGGTTGGGAATCGAGAACCGGTACTTATTAAGAACTAATTACATAAGAAAGGCGAGTTTTCCAGACTGCCAAACCTGTAAATGCAGCGTACTGTGATGGACATGACACTTTTGTTTTGTTTTTACAGATGTAGAGCATGTTTTTCCTCAAGAATTATACTGTTTATTTCTGATTTGCCATGACTGTTCATCATTCGACAAAACTTGAGGTCAGTAAATGCAATAAGACTCGTTTTGAAAATCATTATCTGCTATTTCTTCCTCAAACGTCACCTTTATTTTTATAGTTCTTTATACAATAGAAATTGTTTCAATTCAGCCTCAGTAATAAGCAGGGGGAAAAAAACAGAATTAATGATGCAAACTGCAAATTAAAATTCCACTGTAGAGCAGCTGAAGCTGATAATAGTGTCATTAATATTATTAGAAAACACTGTTATGCCAATGATACTCAGCTATATTTCATCACGACAAGTGTGTTAAAGATATTAAAATATTGGATGACCAGTATTTTTTGTCTATTAAATTCGGATAAGATTGAGATATTGTTTATTGGACTAAAAACCTGTACACAGAATCTCTTCGAATACAGTTTGCATCTAGAAGGATGTACAGTTACTTCATCCTCTACAATTAAAGGGAAGGTTCAGAGTAAAATCAACCTAGGGTCGTTTGCACCATGACCTCGAGCCAAACACCCCCCAGAAGCTTTTTTCCCTTGGTCGAACATTAATAAAGTTAGAGCTTATTTAGAGATATCAGCCGGATGGTTTAGTGCAGGCGCTAATGGATCCAAGGATCTATCACGTAAATTACCCCACTAATAATGCCCAGAATGGCACCAAACTTCTACAGTAGTACAAATAGGTTCTTTACTCATAAAACGAGGCATAGGAAAGTTTGTAAGTACATCAGGAGTACATCATTTAAATAACACTTGCCTGACGGCTCATGCTACCGCTAAACCGGACGTCAAGGTCACTTCCGTGATTTGGGAAAAGCCCGTAAAAGTCCTGGCAGAAAGCGATGCATAATGATGTAGTGTAACAACGCCCAGTTCCAGGAATGCACTAACATTCTGGGCATTATTAGTGGGGTAATTTACAAGATAGATCCTTGGATCCATTAGCGCCTGCACTAAGCCATCCGGCTGATATCTCTAAATAAGCTCTAACTTTAGTAATGTTCGACCAAGGGGAAAAAGGCTTCTGGGGGGTGTTTGGCTCGAGGTCATGGTGCAAAGGACCCTAGGTTGAAATTACTCCGAACCATCCCTTTAAAGACCTGGGTGTTATATTAGACAGCAACTTTTCTTTCGAAAATCATATTTCATATGTTACAAAAACGGCTTTCTTCCACCTCAGAAACATTGCTGAACTCCAGAACATGCGATCTGTTTCTGATGCAGAAAAGATAGTTCATGCATTCATGACCTCTAGACTACATTACTGTAATGCAGCATCCTCAATAAACAAGCTACAATTAGTCCAAATTGCAACTGCGAGTGCTTTACAAGGTCATGAAATCATGATCATATGAACATATAACACCAATTATATAATCTCTACACTGGTTACCTATTAAGTTGAGTATCAATTAAGCCCTAAATGGTTTAGCCCCTGTGTATTTAACTGATCTTCTATCACCTTAAAATGAACTCTGGGCTTCTGGTAGTCCTAAAGTCCACTAAAGGAGGGAGAGCGTATTCACATTAGGCTCCTAAACTCTGGAATAGCCTTCCTGATGATGTTCAGGGCTCAGACTCTCTCTCTCGGTTTAAATCTAGATTAAAGATGCATCTCTCAAGGCAAACATTCACATAATATATCTCATAACCTTGTACTCCAGTTATATCTGATGAAATGCACATGATTATATTCGCTTGAAATGTTTTGAACAGCAGCTACACTAATTATTTTCCATTTGCTTTTCTGTTTCTACCTCGGGATGCCCATTATAAATCAGCTCAATTCAGTTAATTGCTCATTAAGTTCAGTTTCAATAATAAAATCTGATTGCGTGAAACAGAATCTGAAATGCTGAATCCCCTATGATTCCCATTCCTAGAGAAAAGAGAGGGTAAATGAGTCTTACAGCCGCTTTGGCCTCCGCTGCTCTGGCCTTCTTGAGTCGAGCTTTACAGGCGTCGAGATCCAAGCGCCGATTCTCCAGGAGCCGCCGCTCTTTCTGTAAAGCCGAGAGCATTTCTCAATGCATCAGAATCGTGCTGATTAACAGACAAACGATCATATAGTCAAACTCACAGAAATGGTCCTCCAGTCTCCCTCCAGGAAGTTGCGCAGGGGTGTGAGGAAACTGATGGATGAGGTTTGCAGAAAGTCTCTCTGAGCGCCGCCCAGTCTCCTCTGGCAGTCGCCCACCTTGATCAGCGTGCTTCCTACACACACACACACACACACACACGAGTCAAAGTGTGGGCAGATATAGAATAAAAACATTTCCCAGTGTTTAAAGAGCATTAATTCATTTGGTAACACTTTACAATAAGGTGCATTAGTTAATGTATTAACTAACATGACCTAACCATGAGCGGTTACACTTTATTTTAAGGTGTCATTGTTACAGTGTAATTATATATTTAAGTAGTGGGTAATATTAAGCAAATACATGTACTTACTATAGGATTAGAGTAGGATTAGGGTTTGGTTGAGGGTTAGTTGCATGTAATTATGCCTAATTTACTGTTATTACTATGGTAAGTACACATAACATATGTAACAAGGACACTGTAAAATAAAGTGTTACCCCATGAGCAATACATTTGTAGCTGTATTTGTGAATCTTTGATAATGTTAGTAAGTAAAAATACAGCTGATCATTGTTTGTTCATGTTAGTTCACTGTGCATTAACTAATGCTAACAAGATTAATAAATGTGCTGTTCATTAATAGTGCATGCTAACTAATGTAGTTAACTAATGTTAACTAATGAACCTTATTGTAAAGTGTTACTGTTACGTTCTATACGTGTTTGTTGTGCTTTTGTTTTTGTTTTTCTCTCCCTCTCTTGTACACTGTCTATTTGCTCTCAGGTTCCTGTGATAGGCCGTGTCAGCTGTCTATCATCATCAGGGCGGCTCTTCGGCGTCCAATCGGCTGTCACCCAGCTGTTTTAAAAGACTTCCAGCGCGTCTCATTCGGCAGCAGTGTGTGTTTGTTCAGTGTCCTGAGTTGCGTACTTTGTGTTAGTTTAATCCAATTCCATTGTGCATGTGTGGTCTAACATTTATTTCCTTAGTGGTATTTTGTGTTTTACGCCAATTTCTGAGTTTAATTGGCTTCAGGCCTATATGGAAAAAGAGAACAGGTCAGTATAGTGCGTGATATACATTGTGCCTGTAGTAATGTCAGGTGTTAGACACACTAGGTAAGAAGTGTGCGCCACCCTTTGTATTTTTGTTTTCTTAGAGAAGGATCTTTAGGGCGTCGAATCCGCTGAAGAATTCGCTTTATTTTCACTTTTTTTTTTTATTAGGTTAGAGGTTGTGGGGGTAGTTTAAGGGAATTATTTTGGTTATATTTGGTTCTTTACTTTGGTGCCACTTAAGTTCCTTTTCCCTAAAATTATTCGTATGTTCGTTTCCTTTCGTGTGTTTTCATTTACATTGTACATAGCTCACTCACTGTATCTAGTGGCTTCGGCTTTTTGTAATAAATTATCCGGTTTACAACACTGCAAGTATTCTATTCATGTTTCTTTCTGCTGTATCCCATTTACCAGCAATAATGTGATCCCTGAATGTTGCGTTCCATCTCCTAGACCTCTAAAGATCGTAGTAATGTAGTAATAATTTTAATGTCTGTCTTGAGTGCAGTCCATTTACTGCATTGCAATCAATGCAGAGTTTGCTTGTTTGTTTGTTTTTTAACAGCATGCCAGCCTTTTTTCTATATAGTAAAACTATATCAGATTATATAAAGATGCGTTTACACTGCAAGTATAAATGCACAGATCTGATCTTTTGGCCATATCCGATTTTTTGGCCCGCCTGTTTACATTCACTTTAGATAGGACTGGCATCCGATATCTGTGTTTACATTAATTCCCGCCCCAAAATTAGAGTGCGTGGTCGCTTTTTTACTACGCACATTATAGAAAATAGGGCTGCACAATAAAACGAAATTATCGAAATATCGCAAATGTATATATCGCGATATGCATATTGCAACGGCTTGCAATAACTGGGGTCATGATCAAAAGACAAAGAGAAAATCACTCGCTGCTCTCGGCTGAATAACTTTTGTAACTTTAATAAGAATCAGTATATATTTAATTCATACAGTGAAAACTAAGCAGTGTTTTATTTTTACATTTGATTATTCAGTTTCTGTTGTTAAATAACCCTAATGTAGGATAACCTGAACCCCTAAACCCAATGATGTTAAAATAACACTTCTTATGCTTCAGTAAAACACTGATGTTCACTTTCAGAAGTTTAGGGATGTTTTCTTGTCACAAAAAGAATGTGAAACACGTATGTAAGTTATATGATTTTAAAGATAATTTAAGTTTATTTTACACACTTTAAGCATTATCGTATCGCATATTGCATTATTTAATGAGTTATCGCATATTGCACTTTTTTTCAATATCATGCAGCCCAAGTAGAAAATTATTAATAGGCTATAATTCATGTCGGGTGGCCTTGATTGTTTGCCAGCATGGATAAGATAACAGCTGTCATGGATGTTTTGCAGCGCAAAATCTGACCGAACGGAAATGTACAGGAAAATAACAATAATTTTCGTTTATTTTATCTTCAGCTCGTTAGATCTAGAATTCTGAAATAAAATAACGCAACATTAGAAAGCTATCTTTGTGGGCCAACGTGTCGCCCTCGCCTTGTGATGCCGTTGAATTCAAAGGGGAATAGGATATGTGCGTTTAGACATCGTCGGATGTCCAAATATCGGATATGTATCTGATTTAAAACCACATTTGGAAGTGGCTCAGATTGGATGCGTAAAAATCGGATATCGTGCAGATTTTTGAGCATACACACGTGCAACAAATTCTGATCCATGTCAGAAGTGAACAAAAAAATAATTAATTGAGCTTGTTCATGGTGTATAGATCCCACTGTTTGCCATTTGTTATTAATATTAGGAATTTACAGATCCTAATTTTAGATCCATAAGAGGTTTTGTGCAATTTTTGAGGTCTGCAAATAGCAATCAATGGAGAGATTCGAAGTGGATCCAAAATGGAGACGAATCGTCACAGCTGGTTGAGAGAGGGAACAAACACACATTAGTCAGAGCAGCTGTTCGGCCCACTGAATCAATAATGAATGATGAACGCCTCTTTACATCTGCAGCACACTCTGTGGTTTCAACTGCGAAATTGAATCGGCTGATCTAATCTTGTTTGACCTAAAAATAAAGCTTCCATGAAACTAATCAAATGTAATTCAATGAGTATTCATTGATCATGTGACTAGGTCAGATGTTCTTAATGCTCTGTGGATCATCTCAAATCCTGCTGGAGAATATGATCATCAGGTTGTGTTCATGTAGCTCCAGTGCGGCTGTCACTAAAGTGAAGGAGACACTCACCAAATACTGAAACATTCTCAAATTGTTTCATTAAATTAGTTAAAAACTGCATTAAAATTAGAAAATTGCAAACAAAAGCATTTAAATGTACTGTATGTGGAAATGATAGCATGCTTTCTTGACATAAGCAACCTTAATGGCCTACTGCAAATGCAGTCAAAAGATTACAGGAAAAAAAAACTCTCCATTAATTTTACAAATAGACACTTCAAGGTTTTCTACTTTAGATGGGCTGTGCATTAGTCCCGTACTTACAGAGATCAGCCGTGTGTTTCCCCTCACACTACAGCCCATCCTACAGCATGTGGTCAGTCACGGGACGTTAATGAGCCATTTAAAACCACTAAGTGCACTTTAGTTTGAGAAGAGAAAAACCAGAACGCCCAGTTCCCTCTCCACTGTATGGATCTATTAGATATTAGAAGTGCAACCAAACACCGCAATGAAAGCATATGAAAGCATTTATCATGGTACTGGTAGTACAGAAAACAAAACAAAAATTTAAAAGTCAGCACTGGAATTCATATTTATTCACTTATTAATAGCTATTGTTTTGACTAATATTATACACCGATCCATATTTAATGTAGTCAAGTCAACATTTTTGACAATTTTTGACAATACAAGCTAAAATCATTATGTTAGTGTTTATAATATCTTAACGTCTTCATGCCTTATAGCCGGATTTAGTAGATTAGAGTAGTGCGATATAATATAGTCACATTTTACAATGATACAAGCAATCAACCAGCTGAGATTTGCTATATAGGCCTAGTATGAAACTGGTGAAACTCGAAGAATTAGAATATCGTGCAAAAGTTCATTTATTTCAGAAATTAAACTTAAAAGGTGAAACGAATATATTATATAGACTCATTACATGCAAAGTGAGATATTTCAAGCCTTTATTTGTTATAGTTTTGATGATCATGGCTTACAGTTTATGAAAACCCCAAACCTGAAATTTTGAAAATTGTCATAAGCTGTAAGCCATAATCATAACAATTAAAGGCTTGAAATATCTCACTTTGCATGTAATGAGTCTATATAATATATTAGTTTCACCTTTTAAGTTGAATTACTGAAATAAATGAACTTTTGCACGATCTTCTAATTTTTCGAGTTTCACTTGTATTGCTCTACGCAAGTATGATGCATGAATGTTATACGGACGAATAAAGTTGTATGTCCTTATGACCCTTTATATAAAGTTGGATATATTTTCTTTTCCCGTGTTTTTGTTCATAGTGACATGAATTTTGCACCAAATTCTTAATGTTTTTTTGATTGCACACATGACCCTTGGCACATCTTCATATCTACTGAAAGTTATAAAAGGAAAATCTCTGTGGGAGAATGCTGGCCAGGAAATGACATCAGACACTGCTGTGACCTCTGACACTATTGATCACTGCGATGGGGAACATGCATGGAGAAAGAAAATGCATCGAGATGTATTGGTTTAGCTGTTCCCACACAGCCTGCAGGGAAAACCCATCAGAGACTGGGAAATCAATTTAATCACTGAAAAACTTTCTGTGCGGTTTAATTATTCCACCACTTAAAGAGCGCACCGCTAACTAACCTTTTGTATTTACAAATGACATCTACAAAAGCAGCGTTAGAATTACAAATGTCACTGAATTAAATTAAGAGCAACGTTTGAGAACCAAATCAATGGATTTGTCCTCAACCCAGCCATGTTCAGCTTATTCTACTCGTACAGACAAAATAAATCAGGCATTTACTCTTGGCAGCCGAAACTGCAGGTTTGTGAAGATGCTACATTTGCTAATTAATATGCATTGATTAAAAAAAGGGATGCATGAATGCAAATTGTGAAGACACATGATTGGTGAACATTTCTGAGTTTGGATTCTTACCGTACGGGGTTCCTGGTCCGAACTCCTTTGCTGCCTCCAGCATGAACTGGCCTAATATTTCTCCATTAGTGGCTCGCGGTGGAATCTTCCGGTCAAGCTTTTCATACAGGAACTCTTCGATGCGAGCACCTGCCGCACAAACAGACAAATGATAAGTCAGGGCTCCAGACTGCGACTAAATGGTCGTGTTTTGCGACATTTTTTCCTGCTGGTGTGACTTAATTTTGTTAGAGGAGCCACTAATACACTGCTCAACTGATAAGAGTTGCCTATTTCTGTTGCATAATGTGAGAAACATCAAACGGCAAACGAAACGAAAGCGGAAGGAAAACGTGCTATCCGCCTTATTCCTACGCCCCATGACGCTTTATTATGTGTGTAACTTCCGTTAAGCTGTAAACAATCAGTGAAACGCTCGCTCTATGAACGCAAAACAGTGTCACAATGAGATGACATTAATCTACTCACCCTTCAACCATCGAACATTAAAAGGAAATTCAAAAGTGTAAATGCATCAACAAGGTACTTTCAACAGATCAAACAACCCCAAAAGCACAAGTCTTTGGTTAAATATCATATATCTGTATTATGTATCTTATGTTGCCTTAATCAAAAATGTTCATTAACTTCAGCATTACGTGATGCTATTTCAAAGTGATTTCCATCATTTTGACTGATAATAAATTGCATTTACCTGTGAAAACAAACCTGGAAAGAGATGTGAGGATTTGAGGAGAATAACAAGAGATTCTTTGTGCATTCCAGTGAATTATTAATGGAAAACAGACCACAAATGTGCAGTATATGTTGTCCTTTTTCATACTTTTACAGCGGATTGCAAAGGGAAAAAAGAAAATAATCATGAGGAAAAGAAAGCAGCTGAAAAGAGCTCTTGCCATAGATGTCACATTAAAATACCAAGTATGACGTTATTCTCATGATGTCTGAAAATAAATCATGAAGGAAAATTGACAGATCAGATTTATTTGTAGGGCAACCTTATGATTTGAAATGATTCGTTTCAGTCTTTTTGAATGGAAGTTCCCCAAAACGGAAGTGTCATCCCATAATTCAACATGCCGTTAGGTTGTCAGGAATAAGGTGGATAGGACCATTTATCAGCTCAGAGCAATAACAGAGAGCGCAGAGTAAACTCAGAACAGGCACTCGCGGGCCGAACTCGATCACGTGACACTGTTACTACACAGAGATCCAGTGAGAAAGCATTTGAATTCGCTGCAGAATTAAGAATCTCAGATCAAACCGAGCTGACGTGGAAACCAGGAGACATTGTGCCATGAACGGACGAGTTATAAAAAGGCTTTTCAATCCTCAAATCACCAACATCCAAGGATTTAATGTAACCATGGTATTGTGGCAGAAATAGTCAAATGTTTTTACATTATTAGTTTCAGTGTTAGTACAACCTTTTGAGAGTGAAATTCAAGCACTTTTCAAAGGCGTCACACTTTTTTCTAGCACTTCAAAGCTCTAAATATTATAAACATATATTTTTTTATGATATGAATATGATACAAAATAATCCTATTCAAATCAAACAAGTTAGGTTAAAAGAATTCAAAGATTGTATAATGATTAAAATGTGTGATTTTTAGATTACGTTACTAAGTACAATTTTCGTCATGTGATTTGTTCTCAGTAATGGATTTGTAATTATTTGGGTTTGTTCCATTCCCAGACTTTTTACTTTTTAAGATACTTTGGTAACACTTTATTTTAAGTTCCAATTCTCACTATTAACTACCGGTAGTTGCTTATTAGCATGCATTTTACTAGGATATTGGCAGTTTATTAGTAGTTATAAAGCACATATTAATGCCTTTTTCCTGCATGAACATATTCTTTATCCCTTAATCCAACCCTATTAGTAAACTTAACAACTACCTTACTAATTACTAATAAGCAGTAATTAGGATAAATGTCATTGATTTTTAAATCTTTACATGACGTGACGATCTGAGCATTGCTTTATTCATTTACTACTACATCTGTCAGTAATTTGAGAATTTTACTTCATAAACTAATTTCTTATCATTTTTAGACATTAATTGACCAAGACTTATCCAGCATTTTCTCCAAAAACTGAATAATGCCACAACCATCATACACAGTAGTTTGTGTTTGATCAAAGCCAAAATCAGATATTTATTACATAGAAATTCACCATAGATGAAACACAGCTCACATAATTAGGCAAAAGTGCCCTTAAAGGGATAGTTTACCTAAAAATGAAAATTATCTTTCTGTCATCATTTGCTCACCATCAAGTTGTTCCAAACCTGTATAAGTTTATTTGATCTGTTAAACACACAAACAATATATTTTGAATAATATCGGTAACCAAACAGTGGATGGAACCCATTGACTTCAATATTATGGAAATAATAATAAAAATACTATAGAAGTCAATGGTTCCCCACAACCGTTTAGCTACCGATCTTCTTCCAAATATGTTCTTTTGTGTTCAGTAGAAGAAAAAAACGAATAAAGGGTTGGAACAACTTGAGGGTGAACAAATTTGTATTTTTGGTCGAACTGTCCCTTTAATTGAAGCGTGTTTAACGTTAATTGTGTGTGTGAGTTCTGGGCTCCTGCTTACCGGGGTTTGGCTGCAGCAGAACTTCAGTCTGTCTGTAGATTTTCTCGGTCCAGTTTTTGGTGCAGTCAGCTCTGGACAGCAGACTCTCGAAGTGAGTGTCCAGCTCGGTCTTCTCAGCCTGTCCCAGTTTCTCCTCTGTAAACTGGAGCAAAAGTAACGAGATCAACGAGAATCTGTCATATTCCTGAGAGGAAACGCATCAAAATAATTACAAACACCCTAAAATATCTAAATAAGCCTCATGTTCAATCAACATCACCATTTAACTGTTAACGTTACGTAATAACTAATTATTTTTTTGTACAGTGGATTTGTGATGATATCTGTAAAACGGTTTCGTGTTTTGGTGTAAACGCAGAGTCACGCGCAACACATCAACTGTCTACGACACTCTGACCGTTGCGTTTAAACTCATATATTTATCCATAAATGAGGCTTCTTACTTGAACAGCCCGAGAGAAGAATATTCCAGCATCTGTAGCGAGTTTCCTCACGTTGAAATCCATGTTGTAAGCGGAGAAAGAGGCGGAATCCCCGCGGCATCAGGCGCTCCGCAGAGGCCAGTGTGTTTCTGTCGCTCAACCGTTTCTGTAGTTCACTGTTTATTCCTCTAGTGGGCGCTCAACGGCTCACAGGCGCAATCCTCCATTTAGGTAGCATCAGAGAATGGTAGCATTTAAATCTCAGTACGGTTTTAATTTTTCCTCTTCGAAACATTTGTGTATGTAAGAGCATTATCGTTAGAATCCTTAAATTCTAAGGATTAATATCTTATTTATTAAACCAGTAAATCAATCTCTATAAAATGACGATCGCTGACCACACTCACACTGTGATTGGTCCATTCTAGCTGCGCTGAGAAAAGTAACAGGAGTCACGTGACTTAACGCTGTTTCTCGTTTTAGTATACTAGTGCAAAATGCCCGTGCAAAATCAGTTTTTGTGTGTGTTTTTAGTAATTGTTGGTTTGGTGTGATTGAATGCTCATTGTTACAATTACACAGCAAAAGTTCAGTGACTTTTTTATTTGTGCATGGTAGAAAGTACACAGTGAACTCTGAGAAAACGCTATGCTTGAGCAAACTTATGCTTTGTGAAAAGGCAACTACAAATGATGCCCGTGTAAGAGACTGTGAACGCATTGAATAGGATATGTTTAGTTGGTGAATAGCATTTAGAGCACACTTTAACATGTATAACATTATATTCATGAATGCTCTTTGGAAAGTGATTGATAACAAAAGTGGTTCTTAGCAGGAGGGAGAACGGTAAAGACAGAGAGCTAATGACCAGTGAAGGGAATGAAACATCAGTAATAAGTTAGACAAATAAACATAATATTCACCTTTTTTTTTATTATTATTGAAATTTTCAAAATTACAGAGTTTGATATCAAGTTCTTGACACAATTCTTTTACACATTTTCACATTTGGTAAGTATAACTTGAAACAACAATAATTTGAAAAAAGAAAAGAAAAAACAAAAGATAAAGGGCATCACAAACATAAATTAAATTTATTTAGCAGCGATACAGATCTTTGGGCATTTCGATTTTTTAAAAAAACTTTACACTCAAAATACATTTTAAATATTCACCTTTGTTTCATGTGGTATATAATCATTCAATGCAACCCTAAAAATGAGTGTAAACACATATGAAATATGTTCATGGAACGGATGACATGGACTAAAAACTCTGGTTTATTGTACACAAATAGACTGCTCCATACATCAGACTGACACACTGTCCTATTATACACCACCTACAATTATTAGATAAAAATAGCTTATAGTGAGTTACAGTTAATACTTGTACATATTAGAGTGATTTCTGAAGGATCATGTGACACTGAAGACTGGAGTAATGATGCTGACAATTCAGCTTTGATCACAGGAATAAATTACAGATTTAAATATATTCACATAGAAAAGACATTTTACATTTTTGTAATTAATAATTTATGTACAATTAAATGTATTAAAAGTATTAACAATGTAACAATATTACTGTTTTACTCTATTTATGATCGAATAAATGCCTTGCTGCGCATAAGACATCTTTCAAAAACATTAAAAAATCTTAATTATTCTAAACCTTTGACATATATATGGTAAATTCAGTATAATTTAAATTTTTCCCCAGTATAGATGACAGACAGACAGACAGACAGACAGACAGACAGACAGACAGATAGATAGATAGATAGATAGATAGATAGATAGATAGATAGATCTATCTATCTGTCTCTCTGTCTAACTATCTGTCTGTCTGTGTCTGTCTATCACTATCTGTCTGTCTGTGTCTGTTTGTCTATCTCTATCTGTCTGTCTGTCTGTCTATCTTTATCTGTCTGTGTCTGTCTGTCTGTCAAGTCAAGTCATCTTCATTTATATAGCGCTTTTAACAATGTAGATTGTTTCAAAGCAGCTTTACAGAGATAAACGTATAATTTAAGGTAACAGAGATTGTTTTGGCTTTATAGCGGTTCTTTAATAAAGTTATTTTCCAGCTAAAGTTAGTTTTGATTGATTCGCTTCCGTCGCAACGATCATTTGTTATTAAATTAGGGGCCGCTAAGACGACACCATTCTCTCTACATAGAATTTAAACGTGAACCTGTGAGAAACGCTGATGGCGTTCACATGCGCATTAAGAATTGGTTCTATAGTTATGTGCGTTTGAATATATGTGCACAGGTTTGGAATTCCCTACAGACGTTTATACCTAAACAAAGTACTGGATTTTCCTTATAAATTTTTATACAGAATTTTATTTTATTTTGTCACTTCGGGGTAGGGACGCGGAACGAATTTTCCCAACAACGCTTTATCTGGAGTAGTAAAGGGATCCTCCATAGGGAGAGACTAGTTGGCACTTCAGCACTGCGTTGTCATTGGGTCCAGGCGAAGGTCCTTCGTCAGATCTGGATATGGACTGGATCCGGCAGGCTGCGGGAAAACCTTGGGGTAAACAAAGACACTAAAATTAAGGTAGATGCCATTCTTCTTATGATGTAATGAGTACATCAGGATTTATGGGAAGTGTTCCCGGTTCCAGCTGACCTAATCTATGCAGCCTAACATTAAATTATAGAAGTCTATAATGTATTATGTGAATGCTAGGTCAAAGAGATGTGTCTTTAGTCTAGCTTTGAACTGACAGAGTGTGTCTGCTTCCCGGACAATGTTAGGAAGACTGTTCCAAAGTTTTGGCGCTAAATAGGAAAAGGATCTACCGCCAGCAGTCGACTTTGATATTCTAGGTATTTATCAACTGGCCGTAATTTTGAGATCGCAATAGACGTGAAGGACTATAATGTGTTAAGAGCTCGCTCAAGTACTGCGGAGCTAAACCATTTAGTGCTTTGTAAGTAATCAGCAATACTTTAAAATTTATGTGATGTTTAATAGGGAGCCAGTGCAGTGTTGACAGAACCGGGCTAATATGGTCATACTTCCTGGTTCTGGTAAGAACTCGAGCTGCTGCGTTTTGGACCAGCTGTAGTTTGTTTATTAAGCGTGCAGGGCAACCACCCAGTAGAGCATTACAATAATCAAGCCTTGAGGTCATGAACGCATTAACTAATTGTTCCATTTGTCCGCATTAACCATTTGTCATTGAGAGCATATGGCGTAATTTAGATATATTTTTAAGATGGAAAAATGCGGTTTTACAGATACTAGACACGTGACTTTCAAATGAAAGATTGGTATCAAAGAGCACACCCAGGTTCCAAACCGACGACGAAGACTTGACAGAGCAGCCATCAAGTGTTAGACAGTATTCCAGATTATTACATGAGGAAGTTTTTTGTCCAATAATTAGAATCTCTGTTTTTTCAGAATTAAGTAGTAGCCTAGGAAATTACTAGTCATCCAATTTTTTATATCAGCTATGCATTCCGTTAATTTTGTGAATTGGTAAGTTTCGTCTGGGCGTGAAGAAATATAGAGCTGAGTATCATCGGCATAACAGTGAAAACTAATGCCATGCTTCCTAATGATATGTAGCATGTACAGAGTGAACAGCAACGGTCCTAGTACTGAGCCTTGTGGTACGCCATACTGAACTTGTGATCGATAAGACATTTCTTCATTTATTGCTTCAAACTGATAACGGTCAGATAAGTATGATTTAAACCATGCTAGTGCAATTTCACTAATGCCAACATAATTTTCGAGTCTATTTAAAAGAATGTTGTGGTCGATAGTATCAAATGCAGCACTAAGATCGAGTAACACTAATAGCGAGATACAACCACGATCGGATGATAGGAGCAAATCATTTGTGACTCTGATGAGAGCAGTCTCAGTACTATGGTATGGTCTAAATCCTGACTGGAAATCCTCGCAGATATCATATCTTTGTAAAAAAGGAACACAGTTGTGAGGATACCGCCTTTTCTAATATCTTTGACAGAAAAGGTAGATTCAAGATCGGCCTGTAGTGGACTAATTCTGTAGAATCAAGTTGCGTTTTTTTAACAAGCGGTTTAATCATAGCCAGCTTAAAGGTTTTTGGTATATATCCTAGTGACAAAGATGAATTATTGATATTAAGAAGAGGATCTATGACCTCTGGAAGCATCTCTTTCAGTAGCTTAGTCGGTATAGGGTCTAACATACATGTTGTCGATTTAGATGATTTAACGAGTTTAGTAAATTCTTCCTCTCCTATAGCAATGAATGAATCAAATTTTTCTTCAAGGAGACTACAATGCACTGCCTGATGCGATACTGTAGTAGACGGTTGCATAGTTATAATTTTATCCCTGATATTATCAATCTTGTTAGTAAAGAAGTTCATAAAGTCATTACTGCTGTGCTGCTTGGAAACATCTGGGGTTGAAGATTTATTTCTCGTTAGTTTAGCCACAATTTCAAATAAATACCTAGGATTATGTTTATTTTCTTCTAATAGGGTTGTAAAATAAGCAGATCTAGCAGCTTTTAAGGCCTCTCTGTAAGCAATCGAGCTCTCCTTCCATGAAATGCGAAATACCTCTAGTTTTGTTTTCTTCCAGTTGAAGTTTAAATGAGACTAAATAATGATCTGAGATGACATCGCTCTGCTGCAGAATTTCAACAGCATCAGCATTTATTCCATGTGATAATATTAGATCTAGAGTATGATTACGAGAATGAGTAGGTCCTGACACGTAGGTCCTAACTCCAATAGAGTTAAGAATGTCTTTAAATGCCAATCCCAATGCATCTTTTTCGTTATCTACATGTATATTCAAATCACCAACAATTAGTACTTTATCTGCAGCCAGTACTAACTCTGATAGAAAATCAGCAAATTCTTTTGATAAAGTCTGAATGGTGCCCTGGTGGCCTGTATACAGTAGCCAGCACAAATCTCATACGTGATTTATCATTTACACTATATATTGTTACATTTAGCGACAACACTTCAAAAGAATTATATTTAAAACAAGACTTCTCAGTAATTCTGAAGATATTACTATAAATTACAGCAACACCTCCCCCTTTGCCTTTCAGACGAGGTTCATGTTTATAACAGTAATCTTGAGGGGTTGACTCATTTAAAGTAATATAATTGTCTGGTTTTAGCCAGGTTTCTGTCAAACACAGCACATCTAGGCTAGATTATAGTCTGTAATCATATCATTAACAATAAGTGCTTTTGAAGTAAGGGATCGAATATTCAGCAACCCGAGCTTTATCGTTTGTTCATCCGTATTATATTCAGTTCAATTCAATTCAAATGTATTTGTATAGTGCTTTTCACAATACATATTGTTTCAAAGCAGCTTTACAGAAAGTGCATTTCAGAAATGTACATAGAAAAATACAGTTAGTTAATCATGTATTAATTTAGGGCATAACATATCGCCAGCTTTGAGTCGTCTCTTCACGGGCGTCGAGTCGTCTCTTCACGGGTGTTGGGGCATCTGAAGTTTCCATGAGAGGCTGGATACAAACTGGAGCTGACGAACTCTATTTAGCGTCCCGAGATAACAACAGAAAAGCAGATGGGAAATAATTAGCATAGCTGCTGTTCATAATATTAATGCATTCGACTGAAAATCGCTGCAAAAGATGCTTTCCAACAGGTTTTATCGTAGTTTTTGTCCAACTCCATTGACTTGTATTGAAAAGAAAGAAACCTCAAATTTTTTCGGGACAGCAGCATGTGTCCAAATTTTAATCTTAACCGTCCTATTTCATCAGAAAATAAGACGAATCTGTAAACAGGGATCTGTAAACAGGGCTTTAAACAGGGCTTTAAGTGTAAAATACCGAACTATTTGTATCAAATAAAATAGTTTTGTATCCCAATCAAATAAAGTAGGCTAGGATATCGGAATGGATAAAGAAAACAAAAAAAGAGAGCCTAACTGGACAGAGGAGGAGAAATGCAATCTTGACGAATATGGTAAAAGGTTGCAAAAATTGACCGTTGCGTTTAAGTGACGGGAAAGAGCCCCCGCAACCCGGTGAACCACTCTGCTGACAGACGATTTATGCACGTGGAAAACATCTCCCACTACCGTCTGAAAACTCCCAGTTGCAAAAAAACTCAGTGCTATAAGCAGTTATAACACCACAGGTAAAGAGTGGTTGCGATGTGTGACATGGTCAAGGTCGCCGTCTAGTTTGTTAACAGTGTCAAATATTGCGCGTCGATCAAATCGGTATTCTTGCAACAATTCCTAAATCCAAAAATCCCTAAAAATTCTTCTTGGCACATAATGATCTTCAGCTGGTTCCATAAATTCAGCCATTTCGTCTTATTTTTGTCTACGTTACTCTTAAGGTTACGATTTCCAAACCTTAAGTTATACTTAGAAAAATTACCGTTAAGGAGTTTTATGCAACACTTAACGCTTTTTAAGGGATTACTTAAGTGAAAAAACAGCATTTAAGGGAAATTCTAAGTGTTTATGACGTTTCACTTAAACACCCTTAGGTTTAAGGGAAACATAAGGGCGAACTTAAGGGAAAATGACACTTAAGGTGCTTTATGCAACCAGGCACAGGTTGTCACAGTGTCTGGTTTGTGTTCCCTGGGTAACCACTAGATGTCCTCCTTCCCCACGGTGTCTGTCACTTTCTGAACTACATTCCCCACGATCTTTGTTTCTTCATTGCACTCAGCTGTCCCTTGTCATTGATCATTGCACTCAGCCAATTCCCCATTAGCATTGTCATTTCCCTGTGTGTATAACCCTGTCTGTTTTAGTATGTGTCACGGAGTCCTTGTATTTATCACGCCACTTCGGTGTCTGTTTCTTGTCTGCACTTTTCTTGTGTTTTGGATTGCTACATTGGTATTTGACCCATGCTTGGACTTGACCACTGTTTTTGGATTTTCCCTTAATAAAATATACTTACTGCAAATTGGATCTTCCCTGCTTTCCGTGTGTGGATCGTGACAGAAGGACTCCGTCACCAAAGATCCAGCGGTATGTTTTCTGATGTTTCTTTCCCAGCCACTGAGCAGGAGAGAAAGATTTGTTTTGAGGGAACCCGCCTAGTCATTTTTCATGGGACCCGGGGAGGTCGCAGAGGAGTGAGTGGTCGAGAGGAAATCCAACATCACTCTCCACCATGGCCCCCCTTCGACCCTGGGCTCGTGAGGGACGGATCGGAGCCGCCGTCTCGCCATCGTGGACGGAGAAGGGGGAGGAGGCACACGTTTGTCGATCCAGAGACTGTTCACGTCACGTCTGCCGAGCCTGTGTCTTCGGACAGGATGGCCGCCGCCGAGCTTGTTCACGTCACGTCTGTCAATCCACATTACAATTTTAATGTGGTACTTTTTTACTTTTACTCAAGCACGATTCTGGCCAGATACTTTTACTTTTAATTGAGTAAAGTTTTCCCTCAGTACTTGTACTTTCACTAGAGTAACATTTTTGAGTACTTTTTACACCTCACCTCTGCTACCGCGGGAGTGCAGGTCTCTAGTACAGGGTCACATGTGTTTCGATGGTTCTACTTCCTTCCTGCATTTTGCTCCAGCCATTGATGGTTTTCAGGAACTTCTCGTTCGCGGTTTCAATGTTTCTGTAAAAGGCAGTGTCAAAGACCTTGCGCTCAGGCCTCCCTTTCTCACACACTCTCATGTGTGGCTCCAACCGGTCTGGAGCGAAGTATCAGAAAATTACACGTCATCCAGTATTTTATATCTTTAACACACTCTGTCAATTTAGATAATTTAGTGTTTTCATCTGGTCGTGATTCTAAAGACCTCTAAATTAGTTTGTTTCCATTTACACTCTAAATTACGAGTTTCTCTCTTGATAACATGCGTAGCACTGTTGTTCCATGGTGCTTTAGTTTTCTCTCTAACCTTTTTTAATCTAATTGGTGCAACAATGTCTAGAGTCTAATGTACTAGAGAAAATGGTGCTCATAGTGCTAGTCATTTCCTCTAGTTCATCTGTTTGTTTGGGTTCACTGAGCAGCCGAGATAGATCAGGTAATTTCATTTACAATAACCGCCTTAGGTGTGAGCAATCTAATGTTTAGAAGACCTAGCTTTAGAAATTGTTTTTGTTCACTAATATTGAGATTTTCTGGTTTAATCATAATTAGATTTTTCCTAGATCCTACAGTAGATTTAATGTTTGACCTCACTAAACGAGGAATAGACACAGTTTCTATATAATGTTCTACATTGGTACTTATATCAATTAAGTTGGGACAGCAAAGACTGTGATTTGGACTTTGACTTACTAGTCATATGGTGTGTAACGTCTTGGGAGATGTTGTCCGACAGAAGAGCCACTCCGATTCTGCTGGGGTGAAGGCCATCAGCACGGAAGAGCCTAGATCGCTCCCAGAACAGATTCCAATTATTTACAAAGAGCAGTCTCTGTTCATTATACCATGACATTAGCCATTCATTTAGAGCAAATAATCTACTGAACCTTTCATGTCCTAGTCGGTACGTGGGAAGCGGTCCAGACACGATGATCGTTGTTTCAGGCGATGTGCTGCGTACCGTCTCGATCAGGCTCCTGTAGTCCTTCTTCCGAACCTCCGTCTGCTGGAGCCAGTCTGTCTGCTTCCTGACCTGAGCCCCAGATTGTCATGTTTGAGCTCTAAGAATATGTGCTGTTACTTTTACTTCTTTAATACTCAAGTACAATTTTAATGTGGTACTTTTTTACTTTTACTCAAGCACGATTCTGGCCAGATACTTTTACTTTTAATTGAGTAAAATTTTCCCTCAGTACTTGTACTTTCACTAGAGTAACATTTTTGAGTACTTTTTACACCTCACCTCTGCTACCGCGGGAGTGCAGGTCACAGGGTCACATATGTGTCGATGGTTCTACTTCCTTCCTGCATTTTGCTCCAGCCATTGGTGGTTTTCAGGAACTTCTCGTTCGCGGTTCCAATGTTTCTGTAAAAGGCAGTGTCAAAGACCTTGCGCTCAGGCCTCCCTTTCTCACACACTCTCATGTGTGGCTCCAACCGGTCTGGAGCTAAGTATCGATTGCACACGTCACAGGGAAACAGCCGCTGAGGAGCGTCGGGATACGCCTCCGGAGGGAGTTCAACGCACTGCAGCCGCTTTTCCTTCAGCTGTCCTTCAGCAGTCTTCTGTTGCTGTTTGACTGCAGCTTGATCATTCAGTGTGGGAAAACGTGTGGCAAGTAGCGATTTGGTGACATGCTTCATGTTATTCCTCCTGTGGATGTTGCAAGGACTTTGCAAGGAATATTTTCCCTCTTGCTTCCAGTCTAAAACGTCCCGTCTGGAGCTGTGATGAGTTCCAGAGGGATGGCATGAGCAGACAGCGCTGTGTAATTCCGGTAGTTTTACTGTTTGGGTGTCTCTTTCCCTGTGATGATTTCCAATGCAAAATTAATTTATTATCACAAATATTCATAGGTTTATTATGCATCTATTTTTTTTGTATTAGTTCCTTTCCTTCCCTTCCTAACGTATACATTCCTTTTAGTTTATACTGACTTTTTATGTGGACGTCCATAATCTGGGTTCTCCTTCACCCTCGTCCCGTGAGCCTGACCTGTGGACATTTGAAAGACAAGTGTCGTACTGTTTACTCCTACATTTCTGTCAAGGTCCTTGAGTAGAAAGCAGTTGGATTCTGACATTAATCTGATTTTCATTTTCAACGTTGGGTTTGGTCTTGTATATATTCATACTAAAAGCCAAAAAACTTTAAATAGGGCACTATTTGAGGGAACAGCCCGAAACTATTGTGGACGTTATTGAGAGCACTTATTCAATCTCACGTTCAATCCCACTACAGGAACTGTGTTCTAGAAATAAATTTCATATTGATATGAGGGTGGGTATGTAGGCAGGCATAGATTCAGAGGCATAAGGTACTGTAAGTATTACAAACAACATTAATAAAACAATGCATTATTTACTTTTTACTTTTGATACTTAAGTACTTTTAAAAACAAGTACTTCTGTACTTTTACTTAAGTAAAAATCAGTCTTTTCAACTTTTACTTGTAACTGAATAATATTTGACCAGTAGGCCTAGTATGTAACTTACTTTCACTCAAGTAAGGAAATATTGTAACTTGATCACGGTATTCAGAAGCTGCTGTCCTGAATCTGGAGTGATCTTAGGATGGAATATATCACACATCACATAGTTAGTTGCATATCGTACCTTTTTATCATTCTTTTATTCTGAAAATAGACACAAAAGTAACACAATCCCTTTAAAAACGTGAAAAAGAGAAAAACCACACGGTCCCAGTTGAGCGGCCAGCAAACGCGGAAGTTCGCGTCATTTAAGGTGGAACGGATAAGCTGGATTCAGCCTCGTCAATAATTAAACTATTTTTATTGTAATAAGTGTCTATTGAGACAAAGATTTTTAGTTTTTTTTTCTCCCAGAACTAACGTTAGTGTAAGCAATGTTGATTCAGCATAATTGACGGACAGCTAGCTAAAGTCAGCTGCATCAAGTTCCAGCAACCGAATTTTTTCATTAGTTACTCTCCATTAATGTCTAAACATCAATTTGTAAATTACATAAGATAAAGTAATAATAACTAATATTTATATTAAGGACGTGTCCTTTAATATTAGGCCCAGTCACCTGGCGTAACGTTACGCCTTAACTTAAATTACATTATTATTAAAAATTAACTTACATTGCTGCACCTGTCTCTTCTCGTCGTCATCCTTCTTATTTTTCCTTTTTTCTGCACCCGATGGACAGACTCGTTTCATTTTTGCGGTCAAATTGACAAAGTCCAGGGAAGACAACGATTTTACTGTTAAACTGCGGCGACGCCGGCGAGAACGATCTGTAGTTAGCTAACGTTAAGTCCGCTAATGACAGAACAGCGCGCGCGCCGTGTTCGACACCTCGCCGCTTCCATTCAGGTGGGCAAATGTCTTCCTCTGAAGACATTTCAGATACTGTTGGGCCATATGGCATCAGCCGCAGCAGTCTTGCAGCTGGGCTTACTACGAATGCGCCCGCTTCAATGCTGGCTGAAATCGAAAATGCCCTGCAGAGCGTGGATTTCGGGCCGTGCGCGAGTCAGCGTGACTCAGGGCTGTGTGTCAGCCCTGCAGCCCTGGCTGGCGGCTGAATGGTACCGACAGGGCGTGATGATGGGGGTCATCTCGCACCGCAAAGTGGTCTCGACAGACGCGTCCAACATGGGTTGGGGAGCGGTTCACGAAGGCAGCCCGATCTGCGGCCCCTGGTCGAATGCGGAGAAAAGCCTTCACATAAACTGTCTAGAGATGCTGGCGGTCGAGAAAGCCTTGAAGCATTTTCTACCGCTCCTGCGAGGACACCATGTACTAGTTCGCTCGGACAACATGTCAGTGGTGTCTTATGTAAACCGCCAGGGCGGAATCAGATCCGGAGCTCTGCGCGCCCTCACAGAGCGCCTCCTGGTCTGGGCCAAGGGCTCGTTGCGCTCTCTAAGAGCTTTGCACGTGCCCGGTCGCCTGAACGACGGCCCGGACAAACTGTCCAGGGACAACGTCCCTCCGGGAGAATGGGCTCTGCATCGCCAGACAGTCCAGATGCTATGGCATCGCTTTGGCGAAGCGAGGATCGACCTTTTCGCTACGAGCGACAATACTCAGTGCCAGAGGTTTTTCTCAAAGAGCGAGGACGCGCTGGCCCAGGTTTGGCCCAGCGTCCCGTTGTACGCGTTCCCTCCGGTCTCTATGCTGCCTCAAGTGCTAGCGAGGATCAGGGAGACGATCTGTGCAGTGCTCCTCATAGCCCCGCGCTGGGAAAACCAACCGTGGTTCCCAGAGCTGACGAGGCTGTCAGAGTCAGCCCCATGGCCGATCCCGGTGAGGAGAGACCTTCTCTCTCAAGCCCGAGGATCAATTCTGCATCCCCATCCAGAGCGCTTGTCTCTGCATGCGTGGGAAATCAACAAATATTCGTTGATCTGCCAGAAGGGGTAGTTAACACGATCGCGCAGTCCAGAGCAGACTACGAGGCGGCTCTATGTGTCTAAATGGTCAGTGTTTAACAGGTGGTGCGCTGGAAAGGGTTCTGACGCTCGGTCCTGTGAAGTCCCACAGGTGTTGACTTTTCTCCAGGAGCTGTTGGATGCGGGCAGGTCCCCCTCCACGCTCAAAGTTTACGTCGCGGCTATTGCAGCGTTCGCCGACTCGGCGCGCGGCCGCTCACTGGGCAAAAATGAACTCATTACCCGCTTTCTACGCGGGGCCAGAAGGATGAACCCTCCGCGCCCCCCGTCAGTCCCTATTTGGGACCTGTCTTGGTCCTAGAATCCCTAAAAGCGCATCCCTTCAAGCCTTTGGACTCTGTGGAGTTTAAATACTTGACGCTTAAGACCGTTTTTCTGCTAGCCCTGGCTTCAGTTAAACGAGTGGGTGATTTACATGCGCTGTCTGTCAGCGCATCGTGTCTTGAGTTTGGCCCTAACGACTCGTTAGTCATTCTCAAACCAAAACACGGTTATGTCCCCAAAGTGTTAGGTACTCCATTCAGGGCCCAGGTTATTTCCCTCTCGGCTCTGCCGTCGTCAGGCAGTGAGGAAGGCAGTAACCTCCTTTGCCCGGTTAGGGCGTTAAGATACTATGTAACGCGCTCTGCAGCCTTCAGGTTCTCAGAGCAGCTTTTTGTTTCTTTTGGAGGGCGCACCAAGGGTCTCGCCTCCTCGAAACAGACACTGTCCAGATGGATAGTGGACGCTATTGCAGCAGCTTATGCGTCAAAAGACCTGCAGTGCCCTCTGGGCATACGGGCTCATTCTACCAGAGGCATGGCCTCATCGTGGGCATGGTCCAGCGGAATTTCCATTCATGACATTTGTATGGCGGCGGGATGGTCCTCCCCCTCTACATTTGTTAGGTTTTATAACCTAGAAGTTCCCGCCCTGCAGGCTAAACTTCTGTCAGTCTAGTCGTGTTCACATCCTGCTCTTGCAGGCAGCCTGAATTTTCGATTAGCTCGTCCATAGAGCTGCACTTTCAGGGTATCAGTATTATTTAGACCGGCTGCGCCGCTCTTATGTTCCCTATGTGTGCTTATGAACATGCGGTGGTCCGCGCTGCTGGCCACCTGTTTATTTCACCCTTATACTCTTCAGTTTTTGGGGGTTATGTGTGATACTTAGGATCGCACGGCGTGGACAAAGGGTTCCCGGTGCGTAAGCAAGCTTACGCAATACGAGAGAACCTCTCGTAAGAGAACGATACTGGTTACTCACGTAACCTCGGTTCTCTCTAGAAGAGGGAACGAGTATTGCGTTCCCTGCCGTGCTTTAAGCCCTAGCTCGTGTCGCTTCATTCGACAGAAAACAGAGAATTTAGCCTCCAAGCCCTCTTTTATACGCTCTGACGCCGCCCATTCTGGCGGGCTGTGACGCGCCAAGGGCGCGCGCGCCCTCATTGGGCGTGACGTCACGCCGGGCTCACCGGTAGGCTAAAGCAGTTGCCGCGCGGCAGCCAATGAGCGCGCAGTATGCTGCTCTAGCTCAGCTGGCCGCAGCTGCACTGCGTTGACAATATATGAAAATTAAGGATAATTTTTGGCTTCAGTATTTCGAGAAAAGACGACCTTTCCCGGTGCGTAAGCAAGCTTACGCAATACTCGTTCCCTCTTCTAGAGAGAACCGAGGTTACGTGAGTAACCAGTATCGTTCTCAATTCCAGTCCTCGGGACCCGCTGCTCTGCACATTTTGTATGTCTCCCTTATTTAACACACCTGAACCAGATCATCAGCTCATTAGGAGAGACTCCATGAACTGAACTGAGTGTGTCAGATAAGAGACCATAGGTGAATGGACCAAAGTTACTTTAAAAATTTGGAGAACTATACAAAGATCATTTGGCTTGTCTAAGAAAATCTCATCTGCTGCAAGCATTGGCTATCTTAATGACTTTGCACCATCTCGTACAGACGTGGGTTTTAAAAAGTGGTCTCAATATGGACTTGATTATCTGCAACAATTATTTCATGATGACACACTTAAATCATTTGAACAAATAAGAAATGAATTTACACTCCCAAGGTCTGAATTTTTTAGATATTTACAATTGAGACATTTCCTCACAACGCATAAGGATCTAGAAATGATTAAAAAACCCTCCCCAATAGAAGTTTATTTTAAAGTAATACAAATTGGACGTGCGGTCAAAAAAAATATTTCTAAAGGATATCTATTATTTTCGACTAAGAATTCAAATAACACATTACAGATTAAGGAAAAATGGGAGGCCGAAATTAATGAAACAGTTCCTCTTGAAACTTGGGAGGAAGCTTGTGGAGAGGTACATCTTGTGACCAACTCTAATGTCTGGAGGGAATTCAAATGGAAGATAATAACAAGATTTTTTCGAACCCCACAGATAATTGCAAAATGGAATCCATCCTGTTCAGACAAGTGCTGGAGAAATTGTGGTCAGCATGTTGGTAACCACACCCATATTTTGTGGTCATGTCCAAAATTAAGAAATCACTGGAAAGATATATTTGATGCCCTTAAATAAATCTTCCATTATGAAATCCCAGAAGACCCCATAATAGCCCTTCTAGGTGTGCATCCAGAGGGCCTTGAGGGTAGAGCTAAAATATATTTATTACAAATTTTACTTGCTGCAGCCATTAAGTGTATTACATGCAGATGTTTAAAACCTGACCCTCCATCATACAATGCTTGGATTAAAAAAGTATGGGAGTTGTACGAAATGGAACAAATCACATTTGCATTACGACTTCAGAAAATGGTTTTCTTAAAGAGGTGGGCTCCTGTGATGCCTTTAATACTCCAGTGATCATGAGTTATACTATCATATCCACCCTGTGTTCATTTCTGCCTTTCTCCATTTCCTTTTTTTTTTTTTCTCCCCCTGTACTAGATGTATTTGTTTTCATTCTCTGTATAATGTGTACGATATAACTAAGTTTTGAAGAATTGTCAATATCATGGAAACTAACATGTTAAAACCCAAAGCCATACTGTATTGTATGTAATGTTGTGGTTCTAAATAAAAAATATAAGTTCAAAAAAAAAAAAAAAAATGGACAATGAGCATAAATAAATAGCATACAAAATTATTTTATTATTTTTTGAACATTTTGAGAATCACTCTGATTAGAAATTTGTCTCGGGCTCAATAGCCCCTGCATCACATAAATCATAACAACACACAACATTTAAAACAATACATATCCTAACACAATAAAAAGCAAGCAACTTTAAACACAAATACATGAATCAGAAAGTGGGAGGGGGGTTAATAGACTGATATTTGGTTTTTCCTCACTCAAACTTCTTTAAATTAATAGTTGCTCTCAAATCAATTAACACAACATACTAAAAACACCCTTCTGTTGATGAAACAGTTCAGTATTCACTGCACAATGAAGCACTGCAGTCTATTAATTCAATTCAATTCAAATTTATTTGTATAGCGCTTTTCACAATACATATTGTTTCAAAGCAGCTTTACAGAAAGTGCATTTAAGAAATGTACATAGACAAATCCAGTTAGTTAATAATGTATTAATTTAGGGCATAACATATCGCCAGCTTTGAGTCGTCTCTTCACGGGCGTCGAGTCGTCTCTTCACGGGTGTTGGGGCATCTGAAGTTTCCATGAGAGGCTGGATACAAACTGGAGCTGACGAACTCTATTTACCTCGGGACTAGCGTCCCGAGATAACAACAGAAAAGCAGATGGGAAATAATTAGCATAGCTGCTGTTCATAATATTAATGCATTCGATCTGATTCAACTGTAGTATAAAAGGTAAGTATTATGTGAATGCTTGGCTAAAAAGATGCGTCTTTAATCTAGTTTTAAACTATGAGCCTCGAACAATATCAGGAAGGCCATTCCAGAGTTTAGGAGCTAAATGTGAAAATGCCCTCCCTCCTTTAGTGGAATTAGATATCCTAGGAATGACCAGAAGCCTCGAATTTAGTTCTGTCAGGTCCATTAAGTCAAGAACACAGACAATAAAAATAATTAAAGAATTATATTGAATAGATTGCAAACAGGTTGATGTTCCTGAATTGAAATTTGGCGGTATGGCTCTGTTCAGGGAGTCCTCTGACCTTTCATGAGCACCATGAAATAGCAGAGAGTCAGAGGACAGCAGCAGCAGCAGCATTAGGGAATGCTCACACAGGTTAGGTCTGTGAGAGCTAAAATATCCCCCCTGTGAACAGAGCAGGCAACATGACATAAAGCAAATGCCACGTTATGCATAAGGAGGAGCTGGGAAGGTGGCGGGCAGCAGAAGCGAGCAGCAAGCATGTATGAGCAACTGAATGTGCTTTAAATAGGGCGCCTTGTTTGAGCTTTGGCCATTGAGCAGCGAGGGGAGTTAACGAGCTAATGCAGCTCAGCTGGAGCAGATCAGCTGACGGGACAGTGTTGTTAGCAGACAGCATTAACAGCGTCTTGACTACCTGGCCTGCCAGAACTGACGCTGACGCTCAATTGATCTTAAAGAGCGCGATGGATTGTAGGGCGATAGAATTTCCGTTAAATACCCAGGAGCTAAACCATTTAGGGCTTTATAGGTCAGTAGTAATACTTTGTAATTGATACAGAACTTAATAGGTAACCAGTGTAGAGATGATAGAATTGGTGTTATATGATCATATTTTCTTGACATAGTAAGAACTCTAGCAGCTGCATTTTGGACTAACTGTAGCTTCTTTATTGAGGATGCAGTGTTTCACGACGACTGCGATCCTGGATTCACGTTATAAAAGTGTTGTTGCCATAGATACGCAAAACACTAACACTAGCAATTTCGCAGTTTCATCAAATAAAGTAGGCTAGGATATCGGAATGGATAAAGAAAACAAAAAAAGAGAGCCTAATTGGACAGAGGAGAAGAAATGCATTCTTGACGAATATGGTAAAAGGTTGCAAAAATTGACCATTGCGTTTAAGTGACGGTGAAAGAGCCCCCGCAACCCGGTGAACCACTCTGCTGACAGACGATTTATGCACGTGGAAAACATCTCCCACTACCGTCTGAAAACTCCCAGTTGCAAAAAAACTCAGTGCTATAAGCAGTTATAACACCACAGGTAAAGAGTGGTTGCGATGTGTGACATGGTCAAGGTCGCCGTCTAGTTTGTTAGCGGTGTCAAATATTGCGCGTCGATCAAATCGGTATTCTTGCAACAATTTTTCATCGCTAAGATGGTCCAAAGGGTTCTCCCTATCCCTAAAAATTCTTCTTGGCACATAATGATCTTCAGCTGGTTCCATAAATTCAGCCATTTCGTCTTATTTTTGTCTGCGTTACTCTTAAGTTACTGCGTTACTCTTAAACTGGGTGGGGCTTTCTGGGATAGTCCTAAAATGGTTCAGGTCATACTTAGATGGGAGAGGTTATTATGTGAGTATAGGAGACCATAAGTCTGAGTGGACATCCATGATATGCGGAGTCCCTCAAGGCTCAGTTCTTGCGCCACTCCTGTTCAACCTGTATATGCTCCCAATGAGCCAAATAATGAGAAAGAACCAAATTGCTTACCACAGCTATGCAGACGACACACAGCTCTACTTAGCCCTATCGCCTAACGATTACAGCCCCATTGACTCCCTGTGCCAATGCATTGACGAAGTCAACAGTTGGATGTGTCAAAACTTTCTTCAGTTAAACAAAGACAAAACTGAAGTCAATGCGTTTGGAAACAAAGATGAAGTTCTCAAGGTGAACGCATACCTTCACTCTAGGGGTCAAACAACTAAAAATCAAGTCAGGAATCTCGGTGTGACACTAGAGTCAGACCTTAGTTTCAGTAGTCATGTCAAAGCAATAACTAAATCAGCATACTATCATCTGAAAAATATTGCAAGAATTAGATTCTTTGTTTCCAGACAAGACTTAGAGAAACTTGTGCATGCTTTCATCACCAGCAGGGTGGATTACTGTAATAGACTCCTCACTGGCCTTCCCAAAAAGACCATAAGACAGTTGCAGCTCATACAGAACGCTGCCGCCAGGATTCTGAGCAGAACCAGAAAATATGAACATATCACACCAGTCCTCAGGTTTTTACACTGGCTCCCAGTTAAATTTAGGATTGATTTTAAAGTATTATTACTGGTATATAAATCATTCAATGGCCTAGGACCTCAATACATTGCAGATATGCTCACTAAATATAAACCCAACAGATCACTCAGATCACTAGGATCATATCAGCTAGAAATACCAAGGGTTCACTCTAAGCATGGCGAGTCCGCTTTCAGCTATTATGCTGGAACCAGCTTCCAGAGGAGATCAGATGTGCTCCTACTGTAGTCACTTTCAAATCCAGACTCAAAACACATCTGTTTAGCTATGCATTTAATGAATGAGCACTGTGCCACTGCTCGTCCGACTATCTGTACTGTACTGTATTTTATTTTTTATTTTTCTAAACTGTTTTAATTATTCTTATTTCTTTTTATTATTTTAATTTCTTCTATGTAAAGCACTTTGAATTGCCATTGTGTATGAAATGTGCTATATAAATAAACTTGCCTTGCCTTGCCTCTTAAGGTTACGATTTCCAATATACAAATATCAGTATATCTTAAGTTATACTTAGGAAAATGACCATTAAGGGGTTTTATGCAACACTTAATGCTTTTTAAGGGATTACTTAAGTGAAAAAAACAGCATTTAAGGGAAATTCTAAGTGTTTATGACGTTTCACTTAAAGAACCCCTTAAGTAACACTTAAGGGTTTTTTTCTGCAACACCCTTAGGTTTAAGGGAAACATAAGGGCGAACTTAAGGGAAAATTACACTTAAGGTGCTTTATGCAACCAGGCACAGGTCTTTTACTGTAGTGGATAAAGTAACAGGACATCCTTCTAAATTAAAGTTGTATTGTAAGAGGTTTTGTGGGCAGTTTTTTGGGCCAATAAGCAATACCTCCGTTTTATCTGAATTTAATAGCAGAAAATGACACGTCATGCAGTATTTTATATCTTTAACACACTCTGTCAATTTAGATAATTGAGTTTTTTCATCTGGTCTTGATGAAATATATAATTGAGTGTCATCAGCATAACAGTGGAAATTAATTCCATGTTTTCTTATAATATTACCAAGTGGCAGCATATATATTGAGAATAGCAGAGGGCCTATCACAGATCCTTGCGGCACTCCATAGTTTACTGACGTTATCTTCTATTTTTCCCCATTTAAACAGACAAAATGGTAGCGGTCTGATAAGTACGATCTAAACCAGCTTAATGCCTGTCCATGAACACCAGTGTAGTTTTGTAGTCGATTTAAGAGTATTTTGTGATCTATAGTGTCGAACGCAGCGCTAAGATCGAGTAAAACTAGTATTGAGATACAGCCTTGGTCAGAAGCTAGAAGTAAGACCTGGAGGTCTATATACAGTAGCCAAGGCTAGAGATAATAGGGATTTCTTTCTTACATCTAAGAGCGTAATATTTAGCACAAGTACTTCAAACGAATTAAACCTGTGACCTGTTTTCTGAGTAACATTAAGAATATCTCTATAGATTGTTGCAACACCGCCGCCACGACCAATCAGACGGGGCTCATGCTTATAACAGTATTCTGGTGGAGTAGACTCATTAAGACCGAAATAATCATTTGGTTTAAGCCAGGTTTCAGTAAGGCAAAGTACATCGAAACTATTATCTGTGACCATTTCATTTACAATAACCACCTTAGGTGTGAGCGATCTAACGTTTAGAAGACCTAGCTTTAGAAATTGTTTTTGTTCACTAATATTAAGATTTTCTGGTTTAATCACAATTAGATTTTTCCTAGATTTTACAGTAGATTTAATGTTTGACCTCACTAAACGAGGAATAGACACAGTTTCTATATAATGTTCTACATTGGTACTTATATCAATTAAGTTGGGACAGCAAAGACTGTGATTTGGACTTTGACTTACTAGTCATATGGTGTGTAACGTCTTGGAGATGTTGTCCGACAGAAGAGCCACTCCGATTCTGCTGGGGTGAAGGCCATCAGCACGGAAGAGCCTAGATCGCTGATCGCCGATCTCGCAGCTCGGCTTGCCTCTCTAGTAGGTCGCGGATCTGCTTCTCCACGGACTCCAGCTCTAACTGCACCGAATGCAGCTCGAACGTGTCCTCACCTGCACTCAAAGGTAACGTTAGACACACATCCGATATATTCGCCATTATAGCAAATGAACAATAAATTAGCAGTGATACTACCAATATCACTACTAATTTACTACTAATTTACCACTAATATTTTTCCTATTTAAAACTTGACTCTTCTGTAGTTACATCATGTACTAAGACCGACGAAAAATGAAAAGTTCCTGCGTAATGAGAGTATAGTTCCTAGCCATATCAGCCTAGAAAATCGCAACTTTACATTTTCCGTCTCCTTCCGTACACGATGTAACTACAGAAGAGTCAAGTTTTAAATAGGAAAAATATCGAAACTCTTTGGTCATTTTTTAGAGAGAGATGCTAATGGTCCTGTCCGATTCAATGATCTATGCTAAGCTATGCTAAAAGTGGTACCGCCAGACCCGGAGTTCGGCTGAATGGATTCAAAAATGGTAAAACTCAACAGTTTAACTCTGGGGGAGTTGTAAAATGAGCTTATTTCCAAAAAAGTGGAGTATCCCTTTAATATATGGGCCTGTTAGAAGATGATCAAAGATATTCACTTCACCTGTGACTGCTCATAATGTTCTGGCTCATCAGTGTACAATAAATGTTACATTCCAGAAACCATGTTTATGTCTTACTATTTCTAAATTCTGTGTTATATTTCTTTTAATACTGAAGTAGCCTTTTTTATGCTCAAGTACATTCTGCTGATAAAAGAAAACATACTTACAGACAACTTCAGGAGTCTGAGGAGTCCTTTGGGATCCTTCTGGAGTCTGTTTAGGCTGTTTTGGGCTCTTTGGACCTTAAGGAAAATAATGCAAGGGGTAAATAGAAAACCGTTTATTAATTTATATGACATAATTTTGGCCTACACCAACTTACTGGCAATTAGTTCAGTTGACTGCTGAGCTGTTTCCACAGAGAGGTATTTCTGGGAACCAGGATCGTATAGGCTCTTGTGGAGCTGGAGAGGTTTTTTTTAAAAAAAAGAATATGCAGATTGATTTTTTTATTTAAAAAAAAAAGTATATGTCTGACATATACCCATAATTTCCTATAGAACCATGTGCTGTATACACTCACGTTCACATGTGAAATCCTCAGTTGGCCAGATGGCATGGTGACTGGTCAGCATATCTGTAAAGGATATACTCTTTGTATGTGTGGGTCGTTCAAACTGGTGGACTGGTGGAGCAGTACGAAGGCCTGTGCTACCCTGCTGTAATTCTTCATCTTCTTCAGAGTCCATGATCACAAACGAGCTCAACAGTCGAGTGCTTGGCCTTTAAAATATATTTTTTTTAAATAAAGTAATTTGTGTCACTTCAGTGCACTGAGCAAATCATATAATGTGAAAACCAATTTATTATGAGACAACAGAAAACAAATATTACAAAAAATATTACACCTACATTTTACGCTTTGCTTTTTTTCGGCCTGGCTCCTCTGCTTCTGACTGAAGGTCAGATTGAACCTCAGCCTCTCAAACCTTCCTCCTTCCTTCCACATAGTTATCTGTTTAAATAAAAAAGATGAATTAAATCACTATAATCATTCCTAAGAATACATAAATTAGAGATATCCCCAACATACCAGTAGTGAACAGCTCTAATCTCCCAGGACACCCAGTCTTGACTTGGCATCTGTGCTCTGCCCAGCTCACCTGCCGCTGAATGCTGTTATCGGTTCCGTGAGTACACCTGTCTACGGCCGCTGCTGCTTGCCACCGCTGTTCTCATCTATGACCTGTTTTACCCTGCCTTGGGTCTACATCTACTTTTGTTGATTATTTATGAGAGACTTTCTGTTTGCCAGCCTAAGCGGCCAATTGCCTAATTTCTATTAAAAGACATTATTACCTGCTTTCGCTTTTGGGTCCTCTCTCTCAACTCTGACAGAATAATCTGGCCATCATGGACCCAGCGAAGGAGAACCCTTTTCAGACTGCCTTCGAGATGCAGGGGGCTATTCTGGGCAGACACGAGGAGGAGTTGTCCGCCGCCCGTCACGCCGTTGAGACTTTAGCCGCCCAGGTGACCGATCTTTCCATGCAACTTCGTCATCTCCGTGCTGATCCACCATCACCAAGAACTCTCGACGCTCATGAACCCAGAGTCAACAATACTCCCCGCTATGCTGGTTAGCCCACCGAGTGCCGTTCTTTCCTTACTCAATGTGAGGTTGTGTTTTCGCTACAGCCCTCGACGTATTCCAAGGATCGCTCCCGAATCGCTTACGTGGTCTCCCTTCTGACGGGACGAGCACGGGAATGGGGAACTGACGTGTGGAACGCTGAAGCTGACTGTCTTGGGCTGAGTTTCCCGATAACGATGGATCTTAGCACTTACGAGGATTTTCTGCGAGCGACTTTACGAACGTTCGTGTTCATTTCACGTCCGTTTCACAAAAATGCACTTAGCACGATCGTTCGCAGCTGTGCTTTAAGTGCTACTTAAGAGTCGCTGTCCCTTTGTCAAGTGCTGAAATGTCACCTTGTAGAATGGCTTGTAATTGCAGCGCACGTTTGCAATTTTAAATGTTTAACCTTTTTTCACCTGATGTGCATTTTCCACGAGGCCAATAATCTATAAAAGCACAAAGCTACGAGTGGAGACACCAGCAAAATGGCTGAACCAAAAAAAAAGAAAATACTTTTTTTTTTAAAAAGAGGAGATTAAGGTAATTTTAGAGGAGGTGGAGCTATACAAACATATTATTTTCAGCAGGTTTAAGGGAAGTGATTTAAATATAAAGAAAACAAAACAAAACAAAAATCTGGGAGGATTTTGCTAGAAAACTGACTGCAACTAGGGGCATTAAAAGATCAGGGAAGGAGGTCAGGAAGAAGTGGCAGGACTTTGCCAGCCTTTGCTAAAAGGAAAAGGGCTTTGCAGAGGAAAACATTTAATAAAACAGGTGCAAGTCATTGACAGATTATTATTTTTATTTTTTTCATCCCTATTTTTCCCAGTCTTTGAAGCATATTACATCTTTTTTTTTTCATTCATTTAACTTTGATTAAAATTATTAGATTACATTTTTTTTGCTTTTTTTCTGACCTTTTCAAATATTTAATTTATACATTAATTTAACAAAAAAACAACAACAACAACAACAACAACAACAAAAAAGAGTAGGCCTAATAAAGTGTACAATAAAGTACAATCAAAACTTATATTATAATCACATTGCATTTGAATAAAGTTAAAGGTGTAATCTGCCGGTTGTCCTGCAGGTGACCTCATAACTCTGTCTTCTTATGATGCACTTGGGGATTTACGATTACTCCAGAGCACTCGTAGATCTACGATGATTTTTAAGTGCTACTTAAGTTACAATGCTTTTGGGAAACAGACCGTAATATTAAGACCAGTCGTACGATCGTTTTTACGATCTACTTAGGCTTACGATGCTTTTGGGAAACGCAGCCCAGATCATTACACTCTCTACAAGGAGGAAATGATTCGAGTGTTTGACCATTCCGACCACGGACCTAAAGCTTCGCACCTTCTATCTACTCTCCGCCAAGGGAAGAGGTCTGCCGCTGCTTTCTCTATTGAATTTTGCACACTGACCTCCTCCTGTGAATGGAACGAACCCGCTCTGGTCGCTCGTTTCCTGGAGGATTTGAATGCTGACATTAAAGACGAGGTACTCTCTGAGACTCCATCTCGCCTAGATCCTCTGATCGACCTGGCTATCCGCGTGGAGAAGCGTTTTGACTTACACAATGTCGAGCTCGCAGTCTGGAGAAGTCACTCCTCTCCGCTCCTGATTCCACTTCCTCTCCCTCTGCTAGTTCTGACTCTGAACCAATACAGCTGGGGGGAATTCGCATCACCACCGCGGAGCGTCAACGGCGTATCACTAATCGCCTTTGTTTGTACTGCGGAGCGGCAGATCACTTCGTCTCATCAAGTCAAGTAAAGCCAACGCTCACCAGTAGAGAGAGGGTTACTGGTGAGCACATCTGTCCAAGCCCCTCCTTCACGCACTCACACTACTTTTTCAGTCAACCTCCGCTGGCCGGGTGCTGCTGTCTCCTGTCAAGCGTTGATCGACTCAGGAGCTGAGGCAAGTTTCGTTGATGTATCCTGGGCTCTCGATCAGGGCATCCCTCTCATCTATCTAAAGGAGGCCACTTCTGTTTATGCCCTTGATGGTGTGGAAGAAGGCGTTTAACACGCCATTAGGGCACTTTGAATATCGTGTTTTACCTTTCGGTTTGGTCAACGCCCCAGCTGTCTTTCAGGCTTTAGTCAATGACGTTTTAAGAGACATGCTAAACATTTTTGTTTTCGTGTATCTTGATGATATTTTGATTTTCTCCCCCTCTCTCCAGGTGCATGTTAAGCACGTTTGGCGCGTTCTTCAACGTCTTTTGGAGAATCGTTCCTCCTGTGAATGGAACGAACCCGCTCTGGTCGCTCGTTTCCTGGAGGATTTGAATGCTGACATTAAAGCCGAGGTACTCTCCGAGACTCCATCTCGCCTAGATCCTCTGATCGACCTGGCTATCCGCGTGGAGAAGCGTTTTGACTTACACAACGTCGAGCTCGCAGTCTGGAGAAGTCACTCCTCTCCGCTCCTGCTTCCACTTCCTCTCCCTCTGCTAGCTCTGACTCTGAACCAATACAGCTGGGGGGAATTCGCATCACCACCGCGTAGCGTCAACGGCGTATCACTAATCGCCTTTGTTTGTACTGCGGAGCGGCAGATCACTTCGTCTCATCCTGTCAAGTAAAAACCAACGCTCACCAGTAGAGAGAGGGTTACTGGTGAGCGCATCTGTCCTAGCCCCTCCTTCACGCACTTGCACTACTTTTTCGGTCAACCTCCGCTGGCCGGGTGCTGCTGTCTCCTTTCAAGCGTTGATCGACTCAGGAGCCCTTGATGGTGTGGAAGACGGCGTTTAACACGCCATTAGGGCACTTTGAATATCGTGTTTTACCTTTCGGTTTGGTCAACGCCCCAGCTGTCTTTCAGGCTTTAGTCAATGACGTTTTAAGAGACATGCTAAACATTTTTGTTTTCGTGTATCTCGATGATATTTTGATTTTCTCCCCCTCTCTCCAGGTGCATGTTAAGCACGTTTGGCGCGTTCTTCAACGTCTTTTGGAGAATTGTTCCTCCTGTGAATGGAACGAACCCGCTCTGGTCGCTCGTTTCCTGGAGGATTTGAATGCTGACATTAAAGACGAGGTACTCTCCTTTTATCAACGCTTCATTCATAACTTTAGTCAAATTGCTGCCCCACTCACTGCATTCACGTCTATCAAGCCGCTTTTGATCTCATAGTCTTTCTTTATGCCTGCCCTTATTTTCTCTACTCCAGATGTCTCCAAGCAGTTTATCGTCGAGGTCGATGCATCGGAGGTGGGCAATCCTTTCCCAGCGTTCCTCCTCCGACGGGAAGATTCACCCCTGTGCGTATATATTTTTCGCATCGCCTCACACCCACTGAACGAAATAATGGTGTCGGTAATCGAGAACTGCTGGCCGTCCGCCTTGCTTTGGGTGAGTGGCGTCATTGGTTGGAGAGAGCGTCCGTTCCGTTCATTGTCTGGACGGACCACCGAAATTTAGAGTATATTCGTTCAGTAAAGAGGCTTAACGCTCGCCAGGCACGTTGGGCACTTTTCTTCGCTCAATTTGATTTCACAATTTCCTACCGTCCGGGCTCTATAATGTCAAGCCCGACGCCTTCTCGCATCAGTTCGCTTCCCCAGAGATTGTGCCAACCCAGGAGGAGATCCTCCCTCAGGGCCGTGTGGTTGGCACAGTGGTCTGGGGAATCGAGCGTCTTGTCAAACGGACCCTCTCTCATTGTATCGCGCCTCGTGGTTGTCCTAAGGGACTTTTGTTTGTTCCTTCCTCTGCTCGTCTGGCCGTCCTTCAGTGGGGGCATTCGTCTAAATTATTCGCCCATCCCGGTGTTAGGGGTACCATAGCCCAGAGTCCTGCACGGGTCTGATTTTGTAAATCCGCACCCGCCCGTACCCGCAGTGCTTAAAACCGCATCCGACCCGTTTCCCGACAGCAGCACTAATTAAAATCCGCACCCGACCCAACCCGCTTAAAATAGAACCGATACCCGACCCGCACCCGAAATAAAATCAGTTTAGACTATCACATTATAGACAAACTTACAAAAATGTTTATTGCCAGGTCATACAGAAGCTACACGACAATTAACACAAGGACAACTTCAGCAGAAGCTGTCAAAAGGGCAGTAAGTTACATGAAGAACATGGCAAACGTTTCCACAAAACTGAGTAGCCCTATAACATTTTACCAATCGAACAGACGCGGCTACAACACTATTTGCCACGCAATTTTGTCTAGCCTACATTTGACAATATTGGGTTCAAACACGCCCTGCACACCACACATACTTAGTGTTAAATTTGAAACATACTGTTCGATAGAACTGCTTTGTTTGTTACCACAGTAACAGTTATCTGCGTGCTTCCTCTGCGATGAAGTTCCACATTTACGGCTATCCAACATGAAAATGCATGCAGCAAATAAGCCTTTCACAATATTTTCTTCAGATAACTCCAAATTTCTCCCACACACTGGACTTGATTTTTGATGACGTATTGTCGACAACTTTATAGCTATTATCTTAACCCTCAGGGGACCACAAACGCGCCCGCGCGTTTTGCTCGTTTTTTTTTTTTAGCAATGAAAATAAACACCAAATGCTCTGTTAATTTTGATCTTTCATTTTCGTGTAATACATCAATCGATCCTGTTCAGTTTCTATTTTTTTTCTGTATACTCACAATAAAAATAAAGTGTTTTGCTTTTTGACAAATAAAGAAAAATTAACATGATGCGATTTCTGCCTTCCCTCTGTCCGTGAACTCCCATTTGAAACGCGTTCGAAAATGATCAATAACTCCGCGAAAATTTAGTCAAACAGGCAAACAGACCCACGGGCATAAAGCTTGAGATCGCATCTGTTAAAAGAAGTAACTTATATAAAAAACAAATATTCTCAGTTTCTGTAATCTGTATAAAAAGAGAGCGACTCCTGTCGAGCTCATTAGGAGTTCATTCACAGTAATGTGACCACTCCCCGGAGAGCGCGTGCTATTCAAACGCAAATTCTGAGGGGTGTGAAACGCCCATCAGCTGTAAACACAGCGCGTCGCGATCGAGTGAGGCATAATATAGCCTACCTTATGGAGAAACGATTCCTCAGAACAGTGCTGATGAGGAGCAATATCTCCTGATATGAGGAGCAGATCCCGCTGCGCTGAGGAGTGAGGTACGCTGTTTTCTTTTCTCACGTGTGGAATAACGTTATGGAATAACGTTAGTGTAGGCCTATGCAAACCGCAAAAAGATGAATCGCATTTCTATAATATGACTCGCCTTTCTGTGAGATGAATGAAGGGTACATATTTGTAAAGACTGTTTAGCCTGAATATGAATCGCGTGTCTGTGTGTGAAAGAATAAACTGCTTTGCTATAGCCTACTGAGATGAGTAAAAATCCACTGGAATATGTTGAAAAAAATGTATTTGTATAAGCAACGTATTAAACTGCAAAAAAAAAAAAAAAACTATTTTTGTCAAAAATAAAGTCATAGACTAAGATGTTAGATGTTCCAATGTTGGCTATATTCAAACTAATGAATACATATGATAAAATTTAGGCCTATAATCTTTTTTCTTTTTTTTTTTTTACAAAGAAAGAGTACACTTGAAATATTGTTGAAATTGTAATTATTGTTGTAATTGTAACATTTTTTAATAAAATAGCAAAACATATTTACAAGAGAAATGTAAGCGAAATCTTAAATGGTCAATATAAGTCTTCTTCTAAATACATCTTTTGTCGTTGCATTGTGGCTCAGTCAGTGTCACACCTGAATGAATGGCTCATTAGGCAGTCATTATGCAGAATGGGTGGGGAGATTATGCAGAGATTATGCAATCTAAGGTGTAAACTACTCCTCCCCCTTGCATATTGGCTTTCCAAGCAAAACCTGTTTTACACCATTTAAATCAATGTATTTTTTTTTTGTGAACGATAAAGCAAAACTATTTTCACATAATTTTGAAGCTAGAACACAAAGGGACAACATCCATTAGTCAAAAGTCTTGTGGACACATATTTAATATGTGTTTTGTGGTCTTAATTCAGCAACTTTCATTTTAATTTTTTCCAATAACCACGCATAAACATTATTCTCTTAAAAATACAAACATCTACATACACGTTGCTCGCATATTATGGTAGCCCTGTTTGTGCTATATAGAGTGAATTTACACCTTTACCATTAACATGTTTATAAATAACTGAAAAAAGCACAAATGTCAAGGCATGTCAGAACATCTCAAAGGCCCCCAAAACACTGTGGTCCCCTGAGGGTTAACTATCTTAGCTATTCTTTTCAACTCCTCAGCATCCATCTCGACGACTGCAAGCAGATCGCGCGCGCGTGGTTATGATGAATTTTTAAAAGTGAATGTAGCCTAGGTAACGTTATAGATTCCTGGGAGGGCGTGGCACGTGGGCACAAATAAACTGATGTGGATTTTAAATTATTTTATCAACTTGAAATACAGGCATATTTTTGTAGATGGGTACCTAAAAATATGCATATTTATATTTTACGTTTGCATGTTTTAAACCCGTGTTTAGACCTGTGTTTCCCCCGTGTCCGACCCGCACCCGTATCCGACACAGTTGGTACCCAAACCCGTGCAGGACTCTACAGTAGCCTCTATCCGTCAGAGGTTCTGGTGGCCCACCAGGGAGATTCGCCACTTCATTGCGTCTTGTACCGTCTGCGCCCAGACCAAGCTTAATAATTCACAGCCTGCTGGTCTCCTCAGACCTCTACCCGTCCCTTCTCGGCCGTGGTCCCACATTGCCCTTGATTTTATAACAGGACTTTCTCCATCAAATCGTCGTCGAGCATGTTTTTCGAATACACAGTCTCCCCTCTGACATTGTCTCTGACCGTGGACCCCAATTCGTTTCGCAATTTTGGAAAGATTTCTGTCGTCTCGTCGGTGCGTCCGCTAGCCTTTCCTCTGGCTTTCACCCACAGACTAACGGCCAAGCCGAGCGAGCAAACCAAATTATTGGCTGCATCCTTCGCAGTCTAGCCTTCTGCAATCCCACATCCTGGGCCGAACAGCTTCCCTGGGCTGAATACGCCCACAATTCGGCTCCTTCCTCCGCCACCGGTCTTTCTCCTTTTCAGTGTTGTTTAGGTTACCAGCCTCCACTCTTCACCTCTTAGAACTCAGAGTCCAACGCTCTGTAGAGTCATTCATCCAACGCTGTAAACGCACTTGGAGAAGGGTAAGATCAGCTCTTTGCAAGTCCTGTTCCCGCATTCGCCGAGCCGCTAATCGCCGCCGTATTAAGAGCCCTCGATATGTCTGTGGTCAAAGAGTGTGGCTTTCCACTCTTAACCTCCCACTCCAGTCCGTCTCACGCAAATTGGCCCCTAAATTCATCGGGCCCTTCCGGGTTATTAAGGTACTGAACCCTGTCTCTGTAAAACTCAAGTTGCCTTCTAATTTGCAGCGCATCCATCCTGTCTTCCATGTCTCTTGTCTTAAGCCAGTAGTACGCGCTCCTCTTCGTCCTGCCGCTCCTCCTATCCGCGTCGAGGGTTCTCCTGTGTATACTCTCCGCAGATTATTGGACGTTCGCCCTCGAGGTCGTGGTCATCAGTTTCTGGTCGATTGGGAGGGATACGGTCCTGAGGAGAGAAGTTGGATTCCTGCCCGGGACACTCACTTTGACTCAGCTGTTCCTCATTACCTGTTGTCATCACACTCATCCATTCCACACCTGTCCCCTCTTTCTCTCTGATTAGCTTCTCTACTTCTAGTTCTCTTCTTTCCTTTGTTCTCTGCCAGATTATTAACATTGATTACATATGTGTCTGATCTCTCTACCACCAAGCCTTGTCTTGTCCTGTCTGGTCTACACGACCATCTCGTCTACCTCCACTGCCTTAAGTGTTTATGCTAAATCTGTGCTCTGCCCAGCTCACGTGCACCTGAATGCTGTTATCGGTTCCGTGAGTACACCTGTCTACGGCCGCTGCTGCTTGCCACCGCTGTTCTCATCTATGACCTGTTTTACCCTGCCTTGGGTCTACATCTACTTTTGTTGATTATTTATGAGAGACTTTCTGTTTGCCAGCCTAAGCGGCCGATTGCCTAATTTCTATTAAAAGACATTATTACCTGCTTTCGCTTTTGGGTCCTCTCTCTGAACTCTGACACAGCTAGGTGCTGTATATTTAATACTGGCATTCCACGGCACCCTGAGCAGTTCGGCCAGTTGATCTCTCTTTTGGCTCGAAAGGAACTTGACCAGGCAGCGGAGGACACAGAAACACTTCGAGGCTGTCGGACCTGGACAAACCCTGTTGGTTTGGGCCATCTGATCCTCGGCTGCACAGACTCAACGACTCTCTACATCTCCTCTCGACATGGACCTGAGGGAGGGACCAAGCTGAGGATGACGTGATGCCCGGAGAAGAATCTGTGGAAGCAGTTCTCCAGGATCTGGGGTAGCCTGAGGATGGAACATTTCAGACATCAAAAACTGTTTTTGTTTTATTTATTTTTTTATAATATTAATTATCAATGTCAGTGGTCACATCAAATTGTTAATTTGGTTTCACTTTATTTTGGTCCCTTTAAGACATTCTATAAGTCTATAAGTAACATTGCACCAACATGTCTACTAACTCTAATGAGAGTATTAGTAGACTGGTAGGGTTAGAATAAGTTGACATGTAGTTGAAATAATGATGGAGAAATAATGATTTACCATTATTTGGCTTGACGCCGGAGTGAACTGGAGCAGGTGATGATGATTCAAGAACAGGATCTGCTGGAGGAATAAAAGGCTCCACAACATTCACAGCACTACTGGAAGAGCTGCTGAAAACACCCTTCGTAGCCTTCCAGAGCCTGAGGAAACAACCAGGTATCTTCCTACGTTCTGGAGCTTTTTCTGAAATGAAGAAAAAACAAATGAAAACAACTATAAAGACACATCTCTGACGTCAAATCAGTTTTTGTGAGCTGATCGCAGTCAAAAAAGTTCAGGAGATTTTTCTTAGCGATGGCTGATTTCAATATGATAAAAAATAACTTTTATATTGATTCAATGGATTAATTACATTTTGAAAAAAAAAGTCTCATGAATTTATTGCATTTTTGGGTTTTTATAATAAATCTGTGACAATCAAAATCTGGATTTGAATTTTTTTATGTTATTATAACCTAAAGATGCTATGTGAAAGTTTGAAACAGAAAATAGTGGATTTCATCTTGCCACTTTCTTGGTAAAGAAAACACATTTTTACTCAAATTAATCAAAACAAGTGCAAAATGCCCGTGCAAAAGTTTTTGGGTGTGTTTTTAGTAATTGTTGGTTTGGTGTGTTTGAGTGCTCATTGTTACAATTGCACAGCAAAAGTTCAGTGACATTTTTATTTGTGCATGGTAGAAAGCAAATACTGATACTGACATAATGACATACAATAAATGTGGAAAATTAAACTACACGATTCAGGGAGCAGGATACACAGTGAACTCCGAGCTACTTAAGCTCCACTGCTTTTTTCGACCCTCTCTGTGAGAGTCAAAAGTCAGAGTGGCTAGAGCGGCAAAAGCCAGTGTGTGCTTCTTTTACCGATATATATATTTACCGATATTTTTTGCATTTCTAATCCAAACAATGTCAAACTTGGCACTGCACTTACTCGTGCCCGTAGCAAGACACCTGTCAAGTTTGAAATCCATAGGAATAACAGTTCGAGAGATATGCGAATAACACACACACACACAGAAAGACGTTCCCGTAATTTATAGATAGATATAATATACAGAAGTAAACGGCGTAGGTGGCTTACAGATTTCAGGGAGCAGGCTACACAGTGAAACACAGTGAACTCCGAAAAAATGCTACGCTTGAGCAAACAGTTTGTGAATAGGTTAAATGATGGCCGTGAATAAAATATAATATTCAGAAGTAAACAGTGTAGCTTATCAGAATGTTTATTTTTAAACCACAACCTTCTAAGTGCTTCTTTTACTGGTATTTTTAACGATATCTTTTGCATTTCTCATCCAAACAATGTCAAACTTGGCACTGCACTTACTCGTGCCCGTAGCGAGACACCTGTCAAGTTTGAAATCCATCGGACTAACGGTTCGAGAGATATGCGAATAACAGACACACACACAGACAGACAGACAGACAGACAGACAGACAGACGTTTCTATAATTTATAAATAAGATGTCAGCGCTATTATAATGGGGGAAATAATTTTAATATGCTGTAAAAACAAGCCTTATTTTGAGTGGAAAACAAGATAATTTTAAAATAATGATGGAGAAATAATGATTTACCATTATTTGTCTTGACGCCGGAGTGAACTGGAGCAGGTGATGATGGTTCAAGAACAGGATCTGCTGGAGGAATAAAAGGCTCCACAACATTCACAGCACTACTGGAAGAGCTGCTGAAAACACCCTTCGTAGCCTTCCAGAGCCTGAGGAAACAACCAGGTATCTTCCTACGTTCTGGAGCTTTTTCTGAAATGAAGAAAAAACAAATGAAAACAACTATTAGACCCATCTCTGACGTCAAATTAAGCAATGATATGACTTAACTTACATTTTACTATTAAAATCTTATCTGTAATGTTACAAATCTAAAGTAATGGGAATTGTTCACGCTATCCACCTGACTTCTGCTTAATGCCTGCGTAAATGTCCCAACATATTATTTCACAATATTAATAGTCATTTTATTTCACTATTATCACGATTACGAGGGTGGAGCCTGGTGATCCCGATTCAACGATAAAGTTATTTTTCTTATTTTATCTGATCTTTTATTAAAAAGAAAACATTTTATTCATCCATCCATCCATCCAGGCTTCATTCATTTTACATTTTAAAGCTATTTACATGAAAGTTTACATTCATTAAGTTTCATTCAGTTGTGTGTGTGAATGTTAATGGGGCAATCCAGATGTTGCCAGGTAATTCTTTAGTAACCATACATGTTCAAATGTAGAATTCATGAATTTGCCATCTGATTAGCACATCTTCATTTTCAGACTTGAATTTGGCCCACTGGGCAAACGTCACGTGGCATAATAATTATTCTTGAGCAATTTCACCTTGTTAAGACTTGTAAAGACAGCATAAAAACTTCAATAAAAATCTGAGGTAAGTTAAGTAAGGGATAATGTAGAGCGAGGCGGTTGTTATAGCGAATACAACCCCCGACAGGCTGATTAGGACCCCAACGCGAAGCGGAGTCGTTATTACTGCAGAGACTCAACCAGGCATCTCTTACACTTAACATAAAAAAAAAAATGAGTTGACATGAAAAATGCTTTGTGTCTGAGTAAAGGCTTATATTGAATCAAACGTGTGTTTGTCTTGTGTTATGTCGGAGTTATGACAGTAAACTTACCAATAATCTCATTATTCTCAGGCTGACACTTAAATTTCTTAAACCAATTGTGGCGACAAACACTGTCCAATTCAAGCCGCTTCTCTGGGTTTCTTTGCAGGAGAGAGCAAAGTAATTCGCAGCATTCTGTGAAGAAAGAGAAGAGAGTCCTATTATTATCTTAAACTTCACACTCGCTCTCTTTGATTAAGCTGAAAGATCTAAATATTACTGCATTACCCACACAACCATTTGAATTACTTTGTTCTATTTTGTATGATTTAGAATTGCAAGTGTACTTTGCTGAAATGAAGATCTTACCTTGTGACAAGCCCTCTTTGGTCCAGATGTTATCATTGAGTTCGTCCAATTCTTCTGACTCAGGAAATTGCCCACACATCAGTACAAACAAGATCATCCCTAGTGACCAAACTGTCGCTGGTTCCCCGTGATACATGCCGTTTGACTTATACTCAGGGGGGCAGTACACTTCTGTGCCTGGAAAAATACATTTTGTCTGATTTGTAAGTTCGTATTAAAGGGGTCATAGACTGGATTATTTTTAGGGCCCGAGCACCGATGGTGAGAGGACCCTATTGTTTTTGCTTCGTTTATTATTATTATTCTTGATGCAAGAAATTATTTGATGCTATTGATGCACAATGGTGGATCCCATTACATGATGCAAGTCGAAAAGCTTAATGACCCGTCATCAAAGTTTGAGGCCCATCTTATAGCTCTGAGGAATAATACATACCAGCATAGGACGTGTATCCCGCATTGGTCAGGATTTCGCCGCACCCAAAGTCAATCAGATTGACTTCCAGGGTGTCCGGGTTAATCAGCAGGTTTTCCAGCTTTATGTCGCGGTGCAGCACTCCACGTTGACAGCATGCTTGAGCTGCGAGGGTTACCTGCTGCATGATAACCGTTGCTGTGCTTTCTCCGATGTAGCCTCTGAGGCGGTTAAAAAATTCGAACAAGTTCTCACAGGGCTTAGGCAGCTCTAGAACCATAATGTATCCTTCAGGCACTTCGACCCAGTCCAGAAGCTGGATGATCTGGGGAACCCTGGGACCTTTGTTGGCAAGAATTAGCAGACCGATCTCCTTTGGAACGGGTTCAGGATGACCCTCCTAGAAGAAAGACAATTCTTATGATATTACATGGAGAAAGGATGTAGACCACTACTAAACTACTGACAATACCAGTATGTCTATTGAAAAATAGACTGAGAGAAACAGAGTACTTACAATGTCGATGCATTCTATACCCACTTTGTGAGCGAATTTCAGCGCCACCTGATCAACAACACAAAAAATGGATTTGTGTTAGAATTATTTACAATGTGTGTGCAGAGTTTATGTCATGTCAGTCATTAACCTTGAACAGACATGTTCAGTTTCATGAATTTAAAATCTAATCATCTAGAGCATTTCTAACAATTTAAACAGGTCTGAAAGGTCAAGTGCTCTAAGTAGTGAACATAAGATACACTGAGAATGCTTGAAAAGAAGAGAATGATTCGAGTATAAGATAGGGCAAGAACACTTTGATAGATAAATAATGCAAGTAAAATAAGTGATACCTCAAGGCCATCTTTCAAGCGAATCCCTGCATAAACGCATCCATAGGCTCCTTCACCGAGCTTCCTGACGATTTCATAGCTGTAGAAACCGGTGTCTGTTAAAAGAAAAATAAGAAGAGTTGATATGAAAATTACTTTGTGCCTGAGTAAAGGCTTATATTGTATCAAACGTGTGTTTGTCTTGTGTTATGTCGGAGTTATGACAGTAAACTTACCAATAATCTCATTATTCTCAGGCTGACACTTAAATTTCTTAAACCAATTGTGGCGACAAACACTGTCCAATTCAAGCCGCTTCTCTGGGTTTCTTTGCAGGAGAGAGCAAAGTAATTCGCAGCATTCTGTGAAGAAAGAGAAGAGAGTCCTATTATTATCTTAAACTTCACACTCGCTCTCTTTGATTAAGCTGAAAGATCTAAATATTACTGCATTACCCACACAACCATTTGAATTACTTTGTTCTATTTTGTATGATTTAGAATTGCAAGTGTACTTTGCTGAAATGAAGATCTTACCTTGTGACAAGCCCTCTTTGGTCCAGATGTTATCATTGAGTTTGTCAAATTCTTCTGACTCAGGAAATTGCCCACACATCAGTACAAACAAGAGTATCCCGAGTGACCAAACTGTCGCTGGTTCCCCGTGATACATGCCGTTTGACTTATACTCAGGGGGGCAGTACGCTTCTGTGCCTGGAAAAATACATTTTATCTGATTTGTAAGTTTGTATTAAAGAAACATTTGACTAGGTATTCATTAGCATGCAAGAAATTATTTGATGCTATTGATTCACAATGGTGGATCCCATTACATGATGCTTTGTAAGACCTTGACTCATTCAAGTCGAATGGCTTCTGACCCGTCATCAAAGTTTGAGGCCCACCTTACAGCTCTGAGGAATAATACATACCAGCATATGACGTGTATCCCACATTGGTCAGGATTTCGGCGCACCCAAAGTCAATCAGTTTGACTTCCAGGGTGTCCGGGTTAATCGCCAGACTTCCCAGGTTTATGTCGCGGTGCAGCACTCCACGTTGACAGCAAGTTTGAGCTGCGAGGGTTACCTGCTGCATGATAACCGTTGCTGTGCTTTCTCCGATGTAGCCTTCGAGGTGCTCATAAAATTTGAACAAGTTCACATAGGGCTTCGGCAGCTCTAGAACCATAATGTATCGTTCAGGCTCTTCGACCCAGTCCAGAAGCTGGATGATCTGGGGAACCCTGGGGCCTTTGTTGGCAAGAATTAGCAGACCGATCTCCTGTGGAACGGGTTCAGGATGACCCTCCTAGAAGAAAGACAATTCTTAGGATATTACATGGAGAAAGGATTTAGACCACTACTAAACGACTGCAGTACCAGTATGTCTATTGAAAAATAGACTGAGAGAAACAGAGTACTTACAATGTCGATCCATTCTATACCCACTTTGTGAGCGATTTTCAGCACCATCTGATCAACAACACAAAAAATGGATTTGTGTTAGAATTATTTACAATGTGTGTGCAGTTCATATCATGTCAGTCATTAACCTTGAAAAGACATGTTCAGTTTCATGAATTTAAATTCTAATCATCTAGAGCATGTCTAACAATTTAAACAGGTCTGAAAGGTCAAGTGCTCTAAGTAGTGAACATAAGATACACTGAGAATGCTTGAAAAGAAGAGAATGATTCGAGTATAAGATAGGGCAAGAACACTTTGATAGATAAATAATGCAAGTAAAATAAGTGATACCTCAAGGCCATCTTTCAAGCGAATCCCTGCATAAACGCATCCATAGGCTCCTTCACCGAGCTTCCTGACGATTTCATAGCTGTAGAAACCGGTGTCTGTTAAAAGAAAAATAAGAAGAGTTGATATGAAAATTACTTTGTGTCTGAGTAAAGGCTTATATTGTATCAAACGTGTGTTTGTCTTGTGTTATGTCGGAGTTATGACAGTAAACTTACCAATAATCTCATTATTCTCAGGCTGACACTTAAATTTCTTAAACCAAATGTGGCGACAAACACTGTCCAATTCAAGCCGCTTCTCTGGGTTTCTTTGCAGGAGAGAGCAAAGTAATTCGCAGCATTCTGTGAAGAAAGAGAAGAGAGTCCTATTATTATCTTAAACTTCACACTCGCTCTCTTTGATTAAGCTGAAAGATCTAAATATTACTGCATTACCCACACATCCATTTGAATTACTTTGTTCTATTTTGTATGATTTAGAATTGCAAGTGTACTTTGCTGAAATGAAGATCTTACCTTGTGACAAGCCCTCTTTGGTCCAGATGTTATCATTGAGTTTGTCAAATTCTTCTGACTCAGGAAATTGCCCACACATCAGTACAAACAAGAGTATCCCGAGTGACCAAACTGTCGCTGGTTCCCCGTGATACATGCCGTTTGACTTATACTCAGGGGGGCAGTACGCTACTGTGCCTGGAAAAATACATTTTGTCTGATTTGTAAGTTTGTATTAAAGAAACATTTGACTAGGTATTCATTAGCATGCAAGAAATTATTTGATGCTATTGATTCACAATGGTGGATCCCATTACATGATGCTTTGTAAGACCTTGACTCATTCAAGTCGAATGGCTTCTGACCCGTCATCAAAGTTTGAGGCCCACCTTACAGCTCTGAGGAATAATACATACCAGCATAGGACGTGTATCCCACATTGGTCAGGATTTCGCCGCACCCAAAGTCAATCAGTTTGACTTCCAGGGTGTCCGGGTTAATCAGCAGGTTTCTCAGCTTTATGTCGCGGTGCAGCACTCCACGTTGACTGCATGCTTGAACTGCGAGGGTTACCTGCTGCATGATAACCGTTGCTGTGCTTTCTTCAATGTAGCCTTCGAGGCGCTTATAAAATTCAAACAAGTTCTCACAGGGCTTAGGCAGCTCTAGAACCATAATGTATCCTTCAGGCACTTCGACCCAGTCCAGAAGCTGGATGATCTGGGGAACCCTGGGGCCTTTGTTGGCAAGAATTAGCAGACCGATCTCCTTTGGAACGGCTTCAGGATGACCCTCCTAGAAGAAAGACAGTTCTTATGATATTACATGGAGAAAGGATGTAGACCACTACTAAACGACTGACAATACCAGTATGTCTATTGAAAAATAGACTGAGAGAAACAGAGTACTTACAATGTCGATGCATTCTACAACCACTTTGTGAGTGAATTTCAGCGCCACCTGATCAACAACACAAAAAATGGATTTGTGTTAGAATTATTTACAATGTGTGTGCAGAGTTCATATCATGTCAGTCATTAACCTTGAACAGACATGTTCAGTTTCATGAATTTAAATTTTAATCATGTAGAGCATTTCTAACAATTTAAACAGGTCTGAAAGGTCAAGTGCTCTAAGTAGTGAACATAAGATACACTGAGAATGCTTGAAAAGAAGAGAATGATTCGAGTATAAGATAGGGCAAGAACACTTTGATAGATAAATAATGCAAGTAAAATAAGTGATACCTCAAGGCCATCTTTCAAGCGAATCCCTGCATAAACGCATCCATAGGCTCCTTCACCGAGCTTCCTGCCGATTTCATAGCTGTAGAAACCGGTGTCTGTTAAAAGAAAAATAGGAGTTGACATTAGTAAAGACAGATATAATATCAAAAGTTTGTCTGTATTGTGTTATGTTGGCATCATGACAGTCAACTTACCAATAATCATATTATCCTCCAGTTTCTTTAACGGAGGTGATACAGTGTCCCCTGTCGGTCCGACATGGACATTGTTGACTCCACAGTCTGACGTGGCACAGTCTGTAACTTGAGGGGCATCATCTCTACAGTCTCTGACTAAGTCCTGGAAGGAGTCATCCGTCCACTCATCATCGACTTTAGCATGACCAGGTTCCTCTGCAATGGGGAGGACTTCGGCCTCACTGGTACTGGTGACATGCTGAGAAGTCTGATCTAAAGAGGGAAATGATATAACCAAAAGATGGTTTTAATGAAATACTATTAATAAAAGATTGCATAACCATATACATTACTAGACACTAATATTGCTGCAACTAAGCTTGCTGTAAATTATGAAGCGAGTTTTTGGGGCTTTCAGACAGGTCTAATTTGTGCAATCTGCTTTCTCAGTTGTCGGTCAGTGAGCACATGCAGGAATGTTCTGTTCTCTGTTTAAGTGTCAAATTAAAAATAGTTTAACTTTTCAACACAGTCATTAAGTTAAGTTTACATTCATTAAGTTTCATTCAGTTGTGTGTGTGAATGTTAATGGGGCAATCCAGATGTTGCCTGGTAATTCTTTAGTAACCATACATGTTCAAATGTAGAATTCATGAATTTGCCATTTGATTAGCACAACATCTTGATTTTTAGACTTGAATCATGCGGCATAAAAATTATTCTTGAGAAATTTCACCTTTTTAAGACTTGTAAAGACAACATAAAAACTTCAATAAAAATCTTAGGGGTAAGTTAAGTAAGGGATAATGTAGAGCGAGGCGGTTGTCATAGCGAATGCAACCCCAACGCGAAGTGGAGTCGTTATTACATGGCTACCTACCAAATAAATCAATAATTTGACACAAATTATTGATTTAAAAAGGAGTTTATTGATTTAAAAACTATTGTATTGCTTCCGCTAAATAAAGCATCCACAGCAACGCTCTGTTTTTCATGGCAACGGTGTGTTATACTTCGCAGCGGCCTGTTATCAAGAAATAACAGACCGCATTCTATATTGGAATTCAACCAAGCCATGTAATAATACATTTTAATGTCTGTTTAAAGGCATTTACGCATCTTTCATCTATACATGTTAAGTATGTTATGTTAGTGAATTATCCTTTAGTAATTATTGATTTATTTGGTAGGTAGCCATGTAATAACGACTCTGCTTCGTGTCGGGGTCCCGTTCAGCCTGTCGGGGTTGTATTCGCTATAACAACCGCCTCGCTCTACATTATCTATTAGACTTATTAGGCTTTAAAAACAAAACTTCACATATTCTACATACTCTACATATTCCAATAACATTGACATGTCTGGTCCTCTTTCTTACCCTCACTTGAGCTGGTCTTGTCTTTCTCTGTTTTGTGTAAATTCTCCACACTGTCACATACACCTACACAATTAACACAAAAAAAAGATTGAACCCATTTTCAAATGCCAGTAGAAAACTAACAGCAAAGTAATGAAGAAAATGAGCGAAAGTGTGCTTTAATTGACCTGCGTTTGACGCTATATGACGTCACAGTGACATTCTATATAGATCAGTGGTGTGAGTCTTTCTTATACTGTCTATGGTGTATTATCTCTAACTAGAGACTCACCGTCTGTCGGCTCGGACTCGGTTGCATCTGGGTCTGGTGTTTCTTTAAACCAGTCATGGTCTAAGATGTTCTGCAAGGTGATCCATGACTCTCTGTGACGAAGTTCCCGAAGTAGATCCAGACATTCTGTAAAAGTTTTCAGAGGAGACCTGATTAGTCCTGTTTGATTTTGAGATATTATGTAGTTTATGTAAGGTAATGTTTCTGTTACTATGGCATTCTCTGGATGCCCAAGAACAGTTATTCATGGCTAAACCTTCACTGTCAATCCGCTGTGTTTAACACTTTGCTTATTTGTCATCAAGGTCATTTTACTGTCACTTGTGTAAGAGCTTTACATGTTTCCAAGCAATGCTATTTCCATTTCGTTCTTGTTTTTGGTCTCACCTTTGGACAAGTCTGTATTTTTCCCATGAAACCATTCTCCTTTGACCATCCCCTTCAGCACTCGGTGTAAGCCTTTGTTTGTTTCCATTAAAGCGTGAATTCTCCTCTCTCCACTTGATTTACGATCGCCTTTTCCTGTAAGCAGCAAGTTTTCAGTTTTCAGTAAAACGCCCTTATGTCTATATCCTGTGCATAATAAATCAGTGACTTGTGCTCAAAAAGCAAGCTCACGTGTTTCTCTGGTGGTCAGTGCTCTGTAAAAGCCGGTTAACTTGATCTTCCTGGTGTTTGGGTCG